>MU551700.1:1003011-1101228 GCA_024362625.1 Silurus asotus
ATACAAAAAAAAGTGAATTTTGCAAAAAAAAAAAAGACACCTGAAAATGAAATAATTGTGGAAAAAATTGTAAAAATAAAGGAATAATATAATAATAATAATAATAATAATAATAATAATAATAATAATAATGAAAACATAAAAATTTGTAAAAGCAAATGAACGTGAAAATGTATAAACCTTGAGTAAATATAATGTTTAAATAAATTAAAACAAATGACGTGAAAATGAATTAATCATTAATCTTTTAATATTAAAATGTAAAAACAAAAATAACTAAAAATGTCTAAATAAATTAAATATGCATAAATGTGAATGTGAAAAAGATTTTCTGACATTGGAATTGTAAATAAATATATCTTGTGTAAATTCACACATGAAAATTCATGAATCATGTAAATAATAATGAATCATTTGTAAAAATCCCATGAACATTAATACATCATTTGTAAAATTTTGAAACCTGAATTTATCTTTTTTTATATATATAATATTATAATTACCTACATGTGAAAATCAATGAATCGTGTGTATATTGCACTGCATGTCACACATAAAAATGTCTTAAAATACGCATGATCACGTTCTGTGATTTATCTTAAAGGACACATAAGGCAGAAATTACAGTATAAGAGCTAATGCTACTCACTTGGTCACGGAACCTTCACTGTGTCTCAGGGAAAAATGTGAATTAACACACATTCATCTCTTGTCACCCAAGTCCTCGCACAGTGTGGCAATTCACTCGAAACAAATTAAGACACAGCCAAATACATTCACATTTATGTACACACTCAGAAACACACACCTCTGCTTTAGTAGGCCAGTCAATCTTAGGGGGTTGTGACAGTGGGAGGCCTAAGGGTCCCCAGCACAGACGCAAACAGGTATATAGATCTTCTGTTCCTGGCATGTCCGTCCCTCAGAGCGAGACACGCCTCTGCTCTGTTTAGCTCCAGTCAATATGGACTAAATCAGCCTTCAGCCTCACAGGCACTCGTTCCTTCACCTTTTAATTACATGCTAAATATTTAAACAGGATTGAGGATTGAACAAGTAGTGAAACTTTTTTAATGCAGTCCCCCATTTTCTCTGGTCTTCAATCACTTCTTGCAGCACCTTCCCTTCATCAAGTTGCAACTCTCTCTCCGTTTCCTTCTCCTTCATTTCCCCCTTCTCAACTTCCTTCCTTCGTTCTTTACATCCATCCCGCCCTGTTTATTCACTCGCCCCATTTTACTCACTGGAGACGGCGCCAAGCAGATGGTCAGACAGAAGACAGATCTTCAGTGTGTTTAGAGAGCTCAATGAGGGCAGGGAGAGATGTGAGGGGAAAAAAAAGGAAAGAGCAAGAAGGATGAGAGAGATAGAGAGCAGGAAGGCTGAGGGAAAAAAAGCCAAAAGATCGGCGTTCATCAATCACCAGTGTGGTCATCCTTCTTTTTTTTTTTTCCGCTGCAGGTGCCAGTGATGGAAACCAATCTTTTCTCGTCTCACCCTTCAACGTGTTTTGATTGGAAAGAAGGAAGATCTATCACATGGGGAAAAAAAGCTTGTCACCATTGGTACTGTATCAGTCACTTCTGGCTGTTAGGAAAATATATATACTGTATTTTTCACAATCACTAAATCAAAAATCACTAAATCAAAAGTGATTTTGAAACTATGGTCACTTTACTGTGACTATTGTTACTTGGCCTTACATCATCATCTTGGTCTATTGTTACTATGGGTAAAGGGTTCTTATATTACCTACAATGCTTGTATGACATCTTGACAGTGGTTTAAGTGTATTGGTTTTTCATGCACTTAAATGACCTATGCACCAGGGCTTTTGTTTTTAAAGTTGTTCACAAACTCAGAACCATTAGATTTTTGTGCATTTATAAAATTTGGTGGGCTGAATAAAGGCCTTGGTCAAGTGAAACACATTTTCTCCAAACCTTGGTACAGTCCACATAACAGATCTCTGTGCTAGCTATATTCTGATTGGTTCAATCTTGTTCCCAGTTTCGTTAAGAAAAAAATACCAATGTGGTAAAAAGATAAATGAAAATCAGTGGTTTATAAGAGGCCCACCATTTTTTAATCTTGTGTTAAAAGTGAATTGTGAAATTGTTCAATTTAACATATATAAGTATCTATGTGAATGCAAACACATTACCACCCCCAGATAAGGAGTCCAGAATTTATCCTGGGTGCAGATTCAGTCACCAAAATTTCAGAATTTTATGCCAACAAGGCTGTTAATTCCAACTGGCCTATCATCTTATAAAACAATAGCATGTCCACCTAAGTCAGGGGTCTCCAAACTTTTCCAGAAAGAGCCAGTGTGGGTGCAGGTTTTCATTCCAACCAAGCAAGTCCACACCAAATTCTACCTGACCAAATCTAATAATCTTCATTTTCAATGACTATCAGGTGTGACCACTGATTGGTTGGAATGAAAAACCTGCACCCACACTGGCCCTTTCTGGAAAAGATTGGAGACCCCTGACCTAAGTCCACCTGTTAATAAGACAAGAGGCCATTGCTCTATGGTTTTCAGGACCTAACAGCAAACTAAAATACAACTGAAATAAAATACAAGTGTAACTGCAATACAACATAATCAAACAATTTAGCACCAGGATCACTAAACACAACACAAATATTCCATTACAATGACATTTCAGTGTGGGGTTTTCCTGCATCAAAATATGATTAAGAGCAATGGGCATGGATGACTTTTTTAAAAGTTTTGTCATTTTATTATTGTGTTCAACATTGCCACATGACACCTGGCTGCTGGCAAGAAATGAGTCAGCCTAAACATTATCATTATCTTCATTTTTATGTCTAAGAATATGACTAACACTGTAGCGTACTTCATTCCTATTTTAAGAAGCATATGCATATAGGTATTTATAGAGATCTGCTCTAGATTACTAGAACAAAACATAGAATAAAAGAACAAATGATACCACATTTGGTATAAAAAGCCCTCTCTCAAGCATTTTCATCAGCGCAATCTCCAAGTATTTTCTTTGATACTAAATAATTATGTGGGCCAAAATAAATTATCAGAAATCATGGGAATTTTTCCTAGTAAATTACCAACCACCTTTATTGGGAAAAACGGGACATATAAAAGGAAATAAAACTCATAAAGGATCAAATATTCCTGAGACAACATGGGGAAGAAACATTCAAAAATATTCAAGATCTGCAGACTTCCATCAGCCAGATAGACATAGTTCTACATAAAGTAGTTATATCATCAAAAAGCTATACATTACAAAAAAATACACTAGATGCCATTGTGGGAAGCACAAAAACTTGTCAGGTAGCGGAATAAGAAGGAAGTGGGTGAATTAACATACTTAAAATAAATAAATAAATAAGTTGCCGTATCTTGGTAGTCTTTATTTATTTCAGAATGGTACATTGCTTTAAGGCTGTATCTCTGGTCTGCTTCCAAAACGAATACCACTGGCATTATTTGTGTTTGTGGATTTAGAGAAAGCGTGCCAAGAGAGGAGTTGTGGTATTGTATGAGGAAGACTGGTGTGGCAGAGAAGTATGTGAGGGTGGTGCAGTACATGTATGAGCAGTGTAGGGGGTAACGCGTTACAAGTAACGTGCGTTACGTAATAATATTACTTTTCTGGAGTAACGAGAAAAGTAGCGCGTTACTTTATAAATTTACACATTAATATCTGAGTTACTTTTCAGTTCAATTATTTAGCATAAAAAAATAAATACTGAATTAAAATGAACGTAGTCACGTCGAATCGCGCACTCATACGTGCGAGCCGCGGGAACAGAAGCTGGTCAGAAGCGGAAATGGCAAACCAGAGAATTACATTACTGTGATGAAAGTATTCTTATTATTTTTTAATATTCGAGGAAAAGGAGAAAGGAATAATGGTTAAGTGTAGATTATGTGTTGGTGAAAAGCTCTTATCAACTGAACTACAAATGTGTGTGTGTGTGTGTGTGTGTGTGTGTGTGTGTGTGTGTGTGTGTGTGTGTGTGTGTAATGTTAAATATATGGAAATGGAGACAGAAATATAGAACTTTTGCTGACTTTCCACCACTGCAGCTCTATTGACTGCTCAGAATAAAAGTTTTCTGTGGGAGACACATGTACGATGCCATCACAGCAGAGACAGAGAGTAAATTCACATCTCATTTGCTCTTTGTGGGAAGATAAACTGCCACGGTCACTGATAATAGCGCAAACTTTGTAAAAAGCGTTCAGAATGTTTCAAGCTGATGATGAAGCAGAGAATGATGTAGATGAGGACGAGGTCATATTAACAATGTTTTACGTGATGACAGCGAAAGGTATGTTCTCCCTCCACATCAACGGTGTGCGGCCCACACCCTTAACCTTATATACAGTACACAAGCGATAGTTACATTTCTGACAGCGAGGCAAATTGAAAAGCAGTGTACGGAAGTGCGACTGGAAAGTGTTCAGCCTTGTGGTCAAAATTTAGTCGATCATCTTATTGTTCTCTAAGAAGTTATTAAGCATTTTAAATGTTTAAGATAAGTCTTTTGCCCTAATATAACTGATTTCTTAATGGCAATTATCTATATTACACCTGTTACACCTGTAAGGTGTGAAAGAGATACAAGTAACGCAAAAGTAATATAATGCATTACTTTCCATAAAAAGTTACTAGGTAACGTAATTAGTTACTTTTTTGAGGAGTAACTCAATATTGTAATGAATTACTTTTAAAAGTAACGTTGCCCAACACTGTGTATAAGGACAGTGTGACAGCAGTAAAGTGTGCAGTAGGAACAACAGACTGGTTCAAGGTGGAGGTTGGATTGCATCAAGGACCGGCTCTGAGCCCTTACCTGTTTGCAATGTGATGGGCAGGTTAAAGGATGAGGTCAGACAGGAGTCTCTGTGGACTATGATGTTTGCGGATGATATTGTGATTTGTGGTAAAAGTAGGAAGCAGGTTTAGAAGAGCCTGGAGGAGTAAGACAGAGTATATGTGTGTAAATGAGAGGGAGGGCAGTGGAGTGGGTGGTTGCAGGGAGAAGAGGTGAAGAAGGTGGAGGAGTTCATGTACTTGGGGTCAACAGTGCAAAGAAATGGAGAGTGTGTTAGAGTGTGTGTGTATAATGTTAAATATATGGAAATGGAGACAGAAATATAGAAAACTTTTGCCGATTTTCCACCACTGCAGCTCTATGGACTGCTCAGAATAAAAGTTTTCTGTGGGAGACACATGTACGATGCCATCACAGCAGAGACAGAGAGTAAATTCACAGCTCATTTGCTCTTTGTGGGAAGATAAACTGCCACGGTCACTGATAATAGCGTGAACTTTGTAAAAAGCGTTCAAAATGTTTCAAGCTGATGATGAAGCAGAGAATGATGTAGACGAGGACGAGGACGAGGTCATATTAACAATGTTTTACGTGATGACAGCGAAAGGTATGTTCTCCCTCCACATCAACGGTGTGCGGCCCACACCCTTAACCTTATATACAGTACACAAGCGATAGTTACATTTCTGACAGCGAGGCAAATTGAAAAGCAGTGTACGGAAGTGCGACTGGAAAGTGTTCAGCCTTGTGGTCAAAATTTAGTCGATCATCTTATTGTTCTCTAAGAAGTTATTAAGCATTTTAAATGTTTAAGATAAGTATTTTGCCCTAATATAACTGATTTCTTAATGGCAATTATCTATATTACACCTGTTACACCTGTAAGGTGTGAAAGAGATACAAGTAACGCAAAAGTAATATAATGCATTACTTTCCATAAAAAGTTACTAGGTAACGTAATTAGTTACTTTTTTGAGGAGTAACTCAATATTGTAATGAATTACTTTTAAAAGTAACGTTGCCCAACACTGTGTATAAGGACAGTGTGACAGCAGTAAAGTGTGCAGTAGGAACAACAGACTGGTTCAAGGTGGAGGTTGGATTGCATCAAGGACCGGCTCTGAGCCCTTACCTGTTTGCAATGTGATGGGCAGGTTAAAGGATGAGGTCAGACAGGAGTCTCTGTGGACTATGATGTTTGCGGATGATATTGTGATTTGTGGTAAAAGTAGGAAGCAGGTTTAGAAGAGCCTGGAGGAGTAAGACAGAGTATATGTGTGTAAATGAGAGGGAGGGCAGTGGAGTGGGTGGTTGCAGGGAGAAGAGGTGAAGAAGGTGGAGGAGTTCATGTACTTGGGGTCAACAGTGCAAAGAAATGGAGAGTGTGTTAGAGAAGTAAAGAAAAGAGTGCAGGCAGGGTGAAGTGGGGGGAGAAGGGTGATTCCAGAAGTGATTTTTGATAGAATAGATAGATAATGTTTTCATTTATGTTGTGCTCAAATTCACAATCAACAAGGTGCTGAGCCACATCCACAGAAGCTTATTTTAACAACTATTTCCTTAAATAGTGCAAGATGATGCGCGCAATTATTATTTTGCATATTTATTACAATTTATGTAACCTAAAAATCACCAGAGCAAGAAATTTAATTTGTAACTTGTGCATGGCTGCTAAATGTTAAACATTCAACAGTTTCTTTGAGCATGTTCCTTCAGCCATTGTTAAAGCATTTAAAAAAATAAAATAAAATCAATGCCCTGAATCAGTTTTTGCTTTATGTGAAAAGTCTTATAATTACTGTTACAATATATAGTTAGTTGTAGATATAGGCTTGCCAATCAAATAGAAAAAAATATTTATAATAGATGATTTTTTAATAACATTAACACATTCTAAACATTGCACACATGAATCTTTCACCATTGTGTTTATAACTGCCTGTTAATTAGTGTACAGTTATGGCAAACAATGTAAAATATTGCAGTTCCAATACAACTGAAAAAGTGCTGATAATAATAATAATAATAATAATAATAATAATAATGTAAACATTTTCAGTAATTTGTTAAAAAGTTGGGCTTTTTTTTTTTTTAAAAATTTTTTTAAAAATTTGGTTTTTTTTTTTTTTTTTTACGTCTGGCTGTGTGTGTGATTGCCAATGTGTGTTATATAAGGCTTTCACATAGCTTTAAAAAGGATGTGTTTTTGCAAGACCTAGAGGCATTCTACATCTGTCCATCACAGTGTTTCATTGCCACCTACGTGTCTAATTCATGTCGCTTTGGCATAAGCACACCAGGCATTTTATCTATAAAACTAAATATACAGATATGAAGGAATCCTTATAGAACTCACAACTGTGCCTCACACACACACACACACACACACACACACACACACACACGCACACAATGGACACCTATAACAACGATAATAAATAAATAAATATATAGCACACAATGCAATACATTGGCAATGCAACTAAGGTCAAAAGCTCTTTTGTGTGCAAAAAGGCAGAAAAAGAGAGATGGATCATGGGTTTCATCAACTTCATGAAATTGTTTATACAATTAACTGTTTAAAATAATCCTGCTAAAATATAATTGATTTGTTATGTAGAGTTGGGTTAAGAGGTTTAGCATGACCCTCTTTTGTGTAAACTAATATGCCTTATATTGGTTTATATATGCCAGGATGAAAAGGGGGGGTCTTGTGGAAGTCTTGTTCCAAAGCTCTATGGAACACAGTATCTTCAGTCTGGCAACACATGTGATGTTCATTCAATGTTGGTTTCTAGTCTAATTTTAATCCTGAACATGACTTCTGAATAAATAAACACATTACAGTGTTCAGCACAGCTGGACTACAGTTTGGAATGATATAGCTAGCTAAGGCCATGGTAGTTATCTGTTAGTAAGTCACCATAAAGAAAATATTTTGTAGACTGTAAGCTTTGTGACAAAGTGCAATCACTAATATGACTATAGCTATAAGACAAGCAAATCACTTGTTATTCTCTCATTAAAATGATGGTGAGCCTTTTTAATCAGAACTGTCACTAAAAAGTAGATTGAGAAATAGATTTATTGTACTATTATAGTAATCATTTCAAAATTGTTCCAAAATATCTAACCACATAGAGTGCCGTAATAGCATTCTTTGTATCAGAAGTGTGCAGTCTTTCAATAGGGGCACCAAACATTAGATTTGGGGACACCATGTTTTTTTCAGACTTTTGCATTCACAACCAAGAGTTTGACTCTACAGATAAACATCTGCCATAGTGTTTAAAACTGTAACAATACTGTTTCTCAAAAGCATTGTTAAAAAAAATGTCAATGTGTTTGCCACAGCTGGCTTGTTTTACTCTGAGGTGAAACGGAGATAAAGATCTGGTTTTAATAAAACAAGATCATTTACAGAACTTGATTGGTGCACCCAATAAGAACAAGGGATGGCGGCAGCCACAATGCAGAGTTACTTTCACTTGTGGAGAGTTTCTGTAAAGGTACTGTGGAAATATTTATTTCATAAAAAAATCAAAATTAAAAAAAGACAAAAATTTGTAAATCTGTAACTTGACTGATGTTTTTAACAGTGTTTTTTGTTTTTTTTTCCAACTCTCCATGCACACATTGAGCCTATTCAGCTTTCTGGAACATTCCGTATCAAGTTTTAGACTTGGTAAAAATATTGCATTTTAGAAGAATAACTAATAACTTGTAAGAGTGCCAATTTTATAATTATACTGATCCATAATCACAATAACCATTGTTTAAAAATGTTAATAAAGTGGTGAAGATGGAATTCGGGGATTGTAAAAAAAAAAATAAAAAAAAAAATTTGAATGCAGATTTGCAAATCGTATTTCAGAGTAGTAATAGTTTTTGCATAATTAAAATTACACTAGACAAAGAAATTATTCCATATACACTAAATGAACAAAGGTATTAGGACACCTGACTTCTTCAGCCATATAAGGTTCTTCCCCAAACTGTTTCAACAAAGTATCAGTCCTATACATAATTACTGTATATAGCATGTCTTTGGATGCAGTTGCAATAAAATATCCCTTTCCTTCATTTGAAAAATCCCAAAAACTCTTCCAGCATGACAATATGGATTGGAGTGGTAGATCTTGAGTGTTTTGCTACAGAGGTATTTCCTCAATCCTACTAAACACTTTTGGGATGAACTGGAATTCCGACCACACACAAAGTCACCTCACCCTACATCAGTACATGATCTTACTAAAACCCTTGTGGGTGAATGAGCACAAACCTTTGAAAACACCCCCCAAAATCTTGTGATCTTCTTCCCAGAAGAGTGGAGGTAGCAGTAAAAGGGATCTAAATGTGGAATGTGATGTTTAAAAAGCACACATGAATCTAATGGTCAGGTTTCCACAAAATTGTGTCTGTATAGTGTACTTAATATTATTTTTTAAATAGAAATAATGACCATGTATTTCAGTCTGCTTTCCAGAAACAACACAATGCACTAAAATGACCTACAGCTCACCTCATTTCAACATATGCTCTTCTATTGGTGGACTTGAGGGCAGTGCCTGACACCATTCTATTTTAATGAACATGTTAGAAGGCACAGGTTAAAGCTCTTGCCTTGTTCCGGTCTTATTTGACAGACCATTATCAGGTTTTTTTTTTTATCAAGAGAGATTCAGAGCCTAACAAAAGTGCAATTTATATTCAGTTTTTTTTCACTTAAGCCCACTTGTATCTATAATTTCTTCAGCTTCAGCTCAGTAAGGAAAACATAGGAACCGGATGCTTCCAAATTCTGATAATAAAGTATATTTGCTGTCAAATGATGACAGCATATGTCATAGTTTGACCTGATTACACAAATTGTATTGCATGAGGTACATGCAATCATTGTTAATGGAGAATATGCAAATCTATCATTATTTTTTAATTTGCAACATTTTTGGTTTTATTGGAAAATGTGGAATATAATATAATGCCTTCTAGCTAATTATTACCAGAATTATCAATGGAAAAAGGCAAGATAGGCAGCATTAGCCAAGCAACACCGACGTTCTCTTTACTAAAGTATAATTGTATCTATTACGTATTATGCAATTTTCCAAAAAAATTAATAATGAAAGTCAAATTTACATATATTAATTCTTAACCAGGTTATTAAAGGTATAAGTTTGCTTCAGGAAGAAGACTTGGGATTTTAAATGGATTTGGTTTCTGAGACAGATTGCTTGGGTCAGGTTAGAATTCCTCTGTACATTTTGAGGTTGCTAGTCCCCTCCGAGGTCAGAGGCAGAAAACCTGTCTGGTTCAGGTCCCCTCTCAGGAGACACAAAGCAATTACAGAACAGAATAGTGTTATACGAGAGAGTATTGTCTCTCAGAGATGGGCTGCTCTTTCGTGGCCAGCTGGTGCGAGTTTGGAGGGCGGTGGCATGAGAAACTGGAGGGGGCAGGCTTTGTGCCTCTGTGACAAGGGATATTGGCCTGTAATAGCCTGGTCTTACTGTTAATTAAGGTTCAGCAAGAGATAAGGAGACTAGAGCTCTTTCTGCTGTGAGTGTGTGTGTGGGTAAGAGAATAAGAGAGTGAGAATGCAGATAAAGGAAGACTTATCACAAATGTGAACAGACTGGAAAGTGCAAAAGAACTTTTCTAAAGTAAGCAGAATCCATTAGTGGCATAACTGCAATGTGAGTTTTATTTATGCCACAAACTTTATTCAAACAATATTATTATGGATTGTATTTTTTCTTGTTTAATTTATACAGTTACCAAAGCAATGAGTAACAGAACTATCTTATAAAAGCATTAAAACATAAACTACATATTGTATTTACTTTTGAATAATCATCAAGGAACAGTTTGGTTTGATGTCTTAATGTATCTATAATATCATTCAAATACTTTTAAGCATTTACATATAACCCCACCTTCAATCTTTGGGAGGTGGAGCCTCTGGGGTCCTGTAATATCAAGCCTAATATTATATGTTTGTACCTTGGTTAAAAATAAGATTTTTAGATAATTAGCCTTTAATGTTTTTACCCTTTTTGCAATTAGGTAAAACAATATACAATCCTTTCACACTTACATCTATGGCAATTGGAATAAAGCCTTATTTATTAGTCATTAGTCACATTAGTTATCTCATTTATGCAACTGAGAGTTTAGGGTTAATGGTCTTACTATTAGCCCATCAGTGGCAACTACCAACCTATCCATATTGCAAATGCAATTTAGTCCCCAAGGACTCTGTAATGTGTGGGATCATTTTATGAGGCTAATATTTATGCTTCTGCTGGAGATGATGTAAGTGGGTAGTGCAGCTGTGGCTGCAATGAAAGAAAACTTGTTGAATTGTGTTAATTGGGTTTCTACATTTGGAAAAAGCATTCCTTTACATTGTATGAGATAACTGCATATCATGTTTTATTACGTTATATTAATTATCTTCATTAATATTAATGGTTTCTAGCCATGGCACCATAATGATAGTAGTAAGAGGTGGATCAATTCAGATGACAGAACACATCTGAAGGCCTTCGTGTGAAATGCATGGTCTGCCACTGATTGTAAAAAAAGAAATATATATAGTACAGTGACCAGGGTCATACAGAGGTTTCCCATAATGGGTTCTACTCAGAACAGGACTCACAATGGTCCATCAAAGAAGTCGAGTCCTTGTGCTGTGCATCAGGTGCAGAAGCTGCTTTGAAAAACAGAACCATAAGTGCTGCCATCATTGCTTTAGAGCTTGCAGAAGCAGAATGTCAGTGCTCAGACTATACAGGTAAGTTAACAGAGTGGCCAAGTATCTCTTCAGCCCTTAAACCTATTGAGCACCTGTGAGGGCATCTTCAAGCGGGAAGGTGGAAAAGCAAAATCTGTCTAACATCTAGCAACTTAATGATGTTATTATGGAGGAGTGTAAGAGGATCCCAGCAACAACCTGTGCAGCTCTGGTGAATTCCATGCCCAGGAGGATGAAGGCAGTGCTAGATAACAGTGGTGCTCTCACAAAATATACATACTTTGGACACAGTTTTGACATGTTCACTTAGGGTGTACTCACTTTTGTTGCCAGCACTGTTGACAATAATGGCTGTATGTTGAGTTATTTTTAGACACTAACATTTGTACTGCTACACAAGTTGCACAATGACTACTTTAAAATATATCCAATTTTAATTTTGATGGTATTATCCCTTGAGAACATACTCCCTTTTTTAAGATACAGAATATATATATACTGCATATAATACATATATTATAATATTATAATATAATACATATATGCAGTATTTGCATTATTGTAAATTAATTATAATGGCACTAAATTTATTAATGAAAATGTTTACCTTACTGCAGCGCTCATTTTTCATGACGTCTTATCTTTAATCAGATATAAAAAGAAACCTCCACTGAAAAGTAATTTTTAATGAATAAACATTTGTTTTACTGATACACCAAGTCTTAAATCAAGCACCAAAATCTGCCACGATGCACACATCCGAAAACAAAAACTGTTTGTGTGGCAACATAGCAAAAGTTCAGTTTGTTCTGATCATTTAAAACCGCATAATTACTTTAAAACATTTTTAAGAATATTTTGCTTTCGTGCTCTATATTGAGTTTGGTTTCACTAATAATAAACTTACATTTGCATAAAGCATTAATCTGCCCAAGTTCTCCCACACCACCCCACTGCTGCGCTCCCTTCACTGGCTTCCAGTAGCTGCACGTATCAGATTCAAAACACCGATGTTTGCCTACAAGGCCAAAAATGGACCAGCACCATCTTACCTCAAAGACCTCATCACATCTCGCACTGCACCACACTGTCTGAGATCCTCCAGCACTGCTCGACTGGTGCCACCTTCTTTTAGAATGAAAGGTTAGTATACTTCTGTTCTGTTCTGGCACCGAGATGGTGAATTGAACTTTCCCTAGATGTCCGAACAGCGGAGTTCCTGGCTATCTATAAGTGACGATTAAAGACCTAGCTTTTTCTGAAATACTTAAATTAGCACTTTCCAAATTTGCTTTGTAGAATTCAAGAGTTATATTTATATTAAGTTTGTAATCTTGCGTACCAGTGTAGATTTATTCATTACTAGAGACTCAAAGCACTTTTGTAAGTTGCTCTGGATGAGGGCGTCTGCTAAATGCCTCAAATGTAAATGTAAATGCATTAATACTGGTCCATGCCCATTTGATTATAGTATTAAAATCTTGAAAAGTATTAATTTAAGGTACACTTAGAACAGATAAAAATGTAACAATCATGTGATTAATCTAATATTTAATAACATTATATTATAATATTGTATATTGTATATTTCATTAAATGGAAGTTGTTCTTTATGTAATGATTAATAATTGACATAAGTGAAAGCGAGGCTAATTTGCAGTATATACAGTCTTTGCAAATTTGAGGCTTTGCTGATAAAAAGGAATACCTGGCACACTTGTTGTCTATTGCTCCATTCTGCTGTACAAGTAAATCACAGAAAAGCATTTATAGTAATGTTACTGCATTGTAACTTACCGCCAGTGTGGTCTTCATTTATCTCTGAAATCAAGAAGGGAAATAAAATAGTACAAACCACACACATAGAGAGAGGGAAAGAGAGAGATAAAGAGAAAGATAGAGAGAGAGGGTCCAATGGACCACTAGTCCCTTGAAAATTGGATACATGGACACACAGAAAGATCTCTCTTTCTGCATGGATAAATGATCAAGGTGCAGTCTTGGAAAATGAAGCCCTGGTGAATTTACATCACATTTACCCAGGCTCATTTTAATGGCTGGTAATCATCAGCCAACTACACTGGCCTGTTAGAGTTGGTCGATCGAAATGGCATCATTGTCTATAAGCCATTGAACAAGAAAGTAAGAAACTTTTTTGAATGTGCTCAAATTAGATGAATAAAAAAGAAAAAAACAACAGTTAGAATTTAAGGACCTCTGGACTGCACTCGACTGATGTACAACATAAGAGGTAAAAAAAAAGTCATTAGTATAATATGCAAACGTAATATTGGTTGCAAGGAAAGTACAGTTATCTCCTAGTGTTTCGATCAGGTGCATTTCATTTATCTGTCTCTGCATTTGTTAAAGAAATCTAAAGAACAAATAGATATCAAACATAAAAAAATGTTCCTGTTTCCTGTTTTTTTTTTTGTTGTTGAAACCTATTGTTGGGTGACATTAGGGTTATTTTATTGTATGTACATGTCTTAAGAATGTTATTTTCTTTTTCTACAGTCCTCTGTAATAAATGCTTCATTGCCTGATGCAGTAAAAAATAATGACTGCTTTTTGAATGCATATAAAAGAGCCCTATATGTGTTTGTAATAAATGGCATGGTCAGTAAAGTATATGCGTGTTTTTTTCTTTTTTTGTTTTATATTAGTTGAAAGAATATTGTGTGATTCAACACATTAGATCCGAGTGATCAGATTAAATAACATAAATGTTAATGTTTAATTTAAGGATTACTTTGTTCGACATTTAATTTGACATTCATAAGCACTGCATGAATCTTTTATTATGCAATAACGGAGGCTTGCAAAACTTTTACCTTTCTTTTTTTTTTTTTTACATAAGCCTTTCATCAGTTCTCCAGCTTTACTTTATAAAAGATTTATGCATGCCTTATGGATGTGTTAAAACCCCCTATGCAGGTTACCAAATAATTTAGCTCAAACCACTTGGATATCATCACTGACCTTCACATTCTATGTTTGTGTAATTGATATAAAGGTAAATAGAAGGATTTTATTTATTTTACAATATTATATGTCAGTGAAAAATACATAAGAATACAAATAGGCATATGCATCTGATATGATGCCGACATGAACATTCACTGCTAAATGGCATACATTTTTTGGAGTTATAATCTTATCTAATCTAATCTAATCTTATCTGCCAAAACAAAAACAGATGCAAACCATCCCCCACCCACCCCTGCCCCTAATTTTGGCTTTTGCACTCCTATTTTCCCCTATCTGAGAGGTTGAGGTATTTAATCATGAGAGCTGTCAGTCTCCAGTGAATCTAATGTTCGCTATCCATCATCTGGCACATGCTTCACACACTAACACCCTTTCAACAGACAGTAAGGTGTGTGTCTGTGTGTGAGATCATCTGAGCCTACATTACTCTGCAACTCTGTCAATGCGAACAACCGACCCAAAGTTCCAGTGTTTCATTGCTAAGACAGGAATCAAAGCTCCAAATTATAGAGTCCAACAGTCACACAAACATGTTCAAAGAGTAAAAAAAACTTCTTCATTCATCAATATTCTTCTGTCTCAGACAGGGCATTTTAGCCGACTTAGGGGCTTTTTGCTGCAGTGTTTTGTTATTTAAAGTCCCCCTGGCTGGTGCTTTATTTTTCTCTAATTTAACATTTTGGGTATAAATTTAAAAGTTGTTTTTTTGTTTTTATTTCAAGGTTTCGCTGATTTTCCCGGTCTCTAGCGGATAGTACGATAGACCAAAAGACTTCTAGGGAATTGCGTTTTATGTTGAAATAATGACATTTATTAATAAAATTATAATTACTGTATTCTAGGAAATGTTTGCTGTGTGTGTTTAAAGTGTGTGGGAGGATGATTTACGGCTTAAACGATAAAAACAAAAGCGTTTTTGAGGTGGTGTCCGTTTATCGCATTTTTTTCTGTCGATTATTGTCTAATCATTGTTTATAATAGAAATTAAATTCTAAACAATTGCTACAATTTACTGGGAATCAATTCAAAATGGATCATATCCTTCACACTGTATTGTAAAAAAAAAATCAGATTTTACACGTACAATTTATATTATTATAGAACTATCATATAACGATATCTAAGAAACCTGAAGTCACATTATTGCTATCCAAACACACTCATACATTAGTTTCCCCGAATTAAATCCCAATGCATGCCATCTCTTCTAATGTACAAGTAATTGCAGCTATGCACTTGCCATCACATCATGACACATTTTAACTCCTAAAGTCCATAAAAATATCATTTTCATCTCGCAACGAAGCCAATCAGCTCATGCTGGGCAATCACACCACTGTCATAAGGATGTCGTACCATCAGCAGGGGAGTCTGAATAGTGAAGAGTTCATTTACTCCAGCTGAGGGTAAGATGATTGCTGCCACCTTCACTCGGCTCGTAGCGGCTCATAATTGGGAAAATCAGTGCAGAGGCTCAGAAGCTGACAACAAAGTGAGGCACAAAGGCTATCAATCTCAAAATGCATCCACTCTTTTCCTCTCCTCGTCGCTCTTTTTTACTCAACAGCACTCACACAGTCATATTCCAAAACAGTTTGTGGCATGATGTAAATCTATTACTTTGTTTGACCCATGAATATGATTAAGTGTCACACTGCGAAAACTAATAATCTGAAGTGAATGCCAAATATTAAACCTTTACTGTGTTTTTAATCTTTAAAAAAAACTGCTAGACATATATCAAATTGCCAAAAGTTTATGGACACCAGATTATCACACCTATAAGATAAGATATACCTTTATTCATCCCACAGTGTGGAAATTTATGTGTTACAGCAGCAAAGAAAAAGAAATCTGCAAATATATTAAAAAAGAAGAGACATAATACAAGTATGAAATTCCGGAGTAAGAACAGGAGCTTTGAGGATGGATTTGGACTGTAGTTAATGTCAACAGTCTCCTACACTGACCCAGGACTACTTTTCCCTTTTTTCGTATATCTGCTATAAATGGACATTCGGTGCAACCCAGATGAGGATGGGTTTCCTCTTGAGTCTGGTTCCTCTCAAGGTTTCTTCCTTATGCCATCTTGGGGAGTTTTTCGTCGCCACAGTCGCCACTGGCTCACTTATCAGGGACGAACTTACTTATAAAGAACATATTCACTTTCAATCACCACATTATCTGTGTAAAGCTGCTTTGAGACAATGTTCATTGTTGGAAGCGCTATACAAATAAAAATAAATTAAATTGAATTATGTACATTATAGTGTATAAATACAAAAGAAACAGAAGAGACCACCAATAAGTAGTTACGCTTTCAAACATATTGCACGTAGGTAATATCGCATGGTTTTAAATGTGTTATACATTTCTATTAAATCTTTATTAACTGTTATTGTTATTATTGCATATATATGTGCCTTTTGAGCAATCTGTTCCAGATTCAACCCTTTTTTTTTACTTTTACAATAACCTCCATTCCTCTAAAAAGCATTTTAGATTTTGGAGCAAGGGTATTGGAATTGGTGTTCATTCAGCCACAAGCATTAGTCAGTTCAGGCACTTCTATCAGGTGAAGAGGTCTAGGGTGCAGTGAGATTGAGGTCAGAGGACACTAGAGTATTAAGGCAGTAGTGACTCAATGGTTAATGCTCTGGGTTGCTCATTAGAAAGTCAGGGGTCGACGACACAAGTGTTGCCACTGTTGGGTCCTTGAGCAAGACCCTTAACATGCTCTGCTTAAAGGGGCACTGTATCATGACTGACTTTACACTATCACCCCAGCTTTCTAACAAGCTGGGATATGTGAAAGAATAATGTATATAAAACATATAAAGGCTCTTTGGTTTGGGTCTCTTAGTTCTAGTGATGAGAAATTCTACTGCATACACAAAGCACAAAAATACATTTTGTGCTTCCAACTATGTGGCAACAGTTTTGGAAAGAGGCACATATGGATGTGATTGTGTGTATATATCAGCACTTAAAATTTAATTTCAGTGGAACACAACCAGCAGATAAATGAACTCCTAATGTTTTATGTAAGAATCATGGTGGGGATTTTGTTTTGTACATTAGGTAAAGCTCTGCTTGCATAAGTCTGCGTTGAGAATCTCAGCTTGCAGGCATGGCATCTCAATGCATTCCTCAATGCTCAAAGATCTAATTTTAATGTTAAAATTAATTTAGGCACCGTTTTTCGTTAATTTATGTGCAAAAAATAAAAAAATAAGAATCTACTTCCAAACGAATTAATTCAGAATTGTCTGTTTTCAATTTATATTGTATTGGCACATTTCTCAGTTCATGTCCTTCTTGCTTGCTAGCAAAAGTATTTTATACAATTTAGTAGACACTGTTACTATAAAAAGTAATGTAGAGTAAATATATCAGGCAATATTTTAAGACATAATTGGTCACTTACAATAGATTGATGAAATTTCCAAAGAAAACAAAACTTGCTGTATGAAACACTTTTCTATGCTAGCTCTATACTGGCTGTATAAAACATTTTATCTATGCTAGCTTATAGCTAAGCTCTAACACAAAAATATTTTTGCCCATGAAATGTCGCAAAACAGACAGTTGTCACTGCAAAGTCACCTTGTCATATTTAACACCATCAAGCTGGACATGAGAAGCTGGATGAAGTGTGTCATTGAATTGAAGCTTGTTCTTCCTGTTCAGTCGCTCTGTGTGTGGGGGTGTTTATGTGAAGGATGCTGTCAGCTTGTGTACAGCCTGTGTGACAGCTGAAGACCCTCTCAGGTAAGCAGCTTGTGTGTGTATGCGTGTGGGAGTGTGTTTTTTTGACCTGGGTGTCAGTCATGGCAGCTAGGTGACATCTCATTGTCTTCCGCAGTGCAACCGGATGACTGAGATGAACGTGACGAGGATACACTACAAGGACAGCTTTCTCACGACAGAAAGCACAATCATCCTGTTTATCAGCAGAGGAGGAAACATACAGCCGGCTTCTGGGAGACGCAGCTGCTGCATCAGCGCTAAGATAAATGTCACAACAACCAAATAAAATCTAAATAACATGGAAAAAAAAACTTACATAATGTTCTATTTACCCACAAACAATTGCAAATTCATCAGTTAAGACGTGCTTGTGTTTGAAGTTACTCATTAACTGAGGTTTACTTTCTGTCTAAATCATCGAACACTCATCTAAATTATTTTAGTTCATTATTATTGTGGGATCTGAGAGTGTAAGATTTTTTTGTCACAGATTTAATAGTAGTGGTAGCAGTGGCAGCCACTTTTTAATAGAATATTTTCCTTAGAACAAGATGGATTTTTTTATTTATTTATTCATTTTATTTTATTTTTTCAGATTTCTGAGGTGTGAACGTGAATTGATTTCTATAATAATAATAATAATGCTGATGATTAACATACCTATGTTTAGTAGTTTACATTAAGACAATATATTAAAATACAACAAAACATTTATGTATTTATTTGTCTATAATATAGATGGGAAGGGTTGCATTAGGAAGGGCATCCAGCGTAAAAACGTGCGGATCATGAATACGGATGATCTGCTTTGGCAACCCCTAATGGGAGAAGCCGAAAGAAAGAAAGAAAGAAAGAAAGAAAGAAAGAAAGAAAGAAAGAAAGAAAGAATAGACTTATTCTGATATAAAATTCTAACTTTCTTTTTTCTTTCTTTCTTTTTCTTTTTTTCTTTCTTTCTTTCCTTCATTTCTTTTAACATTTTATTCATGCTAAACTAAGGGCTATAACCTTCCCTTCTTTATTAACATTATTATATTTGAAGTTTTTGTATAAAACAAATAAACATGTCCAGACTGTATTGGTTTCAAGTGTTTTTAGAGAAAAACCTACACAAAGCAATCCACAATTGTACACTGTTATGCTTATGTGATTTACTACAGCCTGTGTTGCATTTCTGTTCATTTCTTCTTCCCTCCTATTAGCTAAAACCACCAGAGACTAAAATGCACCATCATTATTTCATATATTTCCTGATCTGATGATGCTCCTAACTCCTTCCTTTTTGTCTCTGTTTCTCTCTTGGTAGGTATAATTTAAGTATATAATTTGAGTATAATTTTTTTATTGGGTCTAAAAGACTCTACACACTGCCACAAGCAGGATATAGAAAAGACCTATACTTATCTCATTGAGAGAGACAGAGAGAGAGAGAGAGAGCTGCATAGAATAAATTGTCACCAAATTAACCTTCCTGTAAATCAAACAGAAAAATGGATCTGTAAATTTACAACTGGCAAGTAAAATTGAGAAGTTATTAGGTAAGCAGTCATCAGTCTGAAATTATTCTAATCAGAAAATACATTTTTCTCCTTACACAGCTATCAAATGTATTCTAAGACCTTAAGGCAGATTTCCATTCAGAACTGATGGTTCTGTGGTGGTTCACATATGTAGAAAAAGTAATTGAAATACTAGATAAAAGCTATGTTTTTCAACCCTTCTGCCTTATGGATTATCCATCTTTCTTTTTTACTGGATTAACTCAAATTGGTGAGGATTTCCCACAATCCCCTGGGAGAAAAGTCTTTTCTTGTCCCATGCAGACCTAATTCCTTAATGGCTACACCTTGGTGTCTTGTGTGTACACATGTCTTTCGAGTGTCCTGCATCACAGCAGTAACGCTTGGACCCACAAACATTACACAAACCAATTCCCACATTCCGCTCAGCACACATCTGTGAAAATGGGTTTTGATTATGTTTTTGATGCAACTATGAACTCCCACACATTCATTTGGATTTGCAGAAGGGCATTTGTGTGTGTGTGTGTGTGTGTGTGTGTGAGTGTGTGTGTTTGTAAAAGGGCTGCCCGTATGTCATTTAGAATCTTCACTGAGAACTGAAATAGTCAGTAGAGTGTTTTTTGTTTCCATGACGATTCCCTGTCTGATATGGAGAAGAACAAACTTTGGCTGCCGAATTAAATTCTGCCCCTTCCAGCATTCTGTCCTTAAATCTTTCCTCAAAAGGTCAGGCACAGGGTGCCATTTTCATTTTCTATTTACGTTTTGGGCTTCATTAAAATGTATTGCGCTGGTTTGAGCTGGATCAAGTGCTATTTTATAAGGTGCAAAAGGTTGTTGGCATATAGTTTAAATTAAACTCAATTTACAGTGACTACTGTGATAAATGCAATCAATTCAGGGTCTATTAAAGATCTATTTCAAAGCATCACAATCACAATATGTTTTTTTTTTTTTTCGATTTTGAATAATCTCTTTCTCTATTGCCTTCCTAAGTCCACATTTTCTTTTTCTGATTTCTGAGGGTTTAAAGCAGTGGTCTGAACACTACTGAATAATCCTATCTTGGACACTCGAGAAAAATCTAGCAATCGCATAGGCGTGAACTACACTCAGGTTATTTGCATAATCCTTACAGGGAGCCTGGAAAATCATTGTAAATTGATGCAAAGCCAGACTCCAAACTCCTCTGTGTAACTACAAATCTTAAATCACCAACACAGCCTATGGATTTTACATTTACCACTGACATGTAACATCATTTCATCATTCATGCTACTACCAAATCAAATCTCTAACAGCATTGTTAATTTCTTTACCAGTTCTCACCTGCTTAAAACAGTCCTTTGCTTCTACCTTCTACTTTTATTCCAGCAGAGGAAACATTGCATAAAGCCATCCCTTGATATCGCTCCTCAGAAAGCAATAAACCAAAAAAAAGCAATAACATTTGTCTAGACAAAATATGTATTAAAGTTTTTTTAATAATATAGTGTTTTTCTTTTAAAGTTTAGTCTATATAGGACCTGAAGTTTAGACAAGAAGGTTGAAAATGTTTAAAAGCTCTGTCAAACCTTATTTAAAGCTTAGTTTAGCTCAGGTTCATTAAACACGAACACATTAACAATAAAATATTCAGTCATAGTCTAACAGTTTAATAATCATGCAAATGCACTTCCCCATAGGCACTAATGGCGGATACCTTCTTTGTTTATGACTGAATTTCATACCTGCTTTTAAATAACCTTTATAAATACATCAGGAATTGCATAAAGTTTACTTTTGGGCTTCAAGTTAAATCCATCCCTTGATGGTGATCCATAAAACAGGGAAGATATAGAAAGCTATGGGTGTTGATAAAGTTTAATGGCAGTTGGTGGGATGAAGAGTATATAAAGTATGTCATAAGTATATAAAGACTGCAATGTGTAAGAAGCTTTCTGAAACACCTGGATATGCTGAATTTTTTAAAAGCTAACTTTAAAAATTAAACTTGCTGCTATAGAGTAAAGAAAAGTGAAGTTAAAATGCAAGGACTGTATGTTGTAGAAAATAAAACATGGAGTAAAATGAATTATCAGCAATTTTTCCCCATCTAGCAGATTTAGCAATGTATACTTGTGTTGTGCTAATATTTCAAAAATGCACTCTCCAAATCTATTAAAACTGTAGATTGATAAAAGCAAATTAACAGTATACAACATAATAAAAATCATATGTGGTTAATAAAATAAACTGCCCAGCATTGTCTCTAATGATTCCACTAATCCATTTAACACCTTGTTGGTCCAATTTGGCAGTACAGCAGCTGTCACACTCAAAAATAAATTGGTTCACTGATTACTATGTGCAAAGTTAGCATAATGCTAGCACACTAATCATGAAAAAGTGGTTGAGTCAGCCTCAAACACTAAATAATGAAGATGCAGCAAGCTAAATATATTTTCCCCACTCACTCTAACACATAAGTACAGATTTAACTCTTTACACAATCAGATTTAGACATTTTTACTTTTCTAGTCATCTCACTTGACTGATGCTAACTGATGTTCATGCTAACATAATTAGGGAAATTACTGCATAGTTATTCAACAATTCAAAAATAAATTGTACCATTAACTGCATGAGAAACCCTTAGAACTCTAAGTTTTAGACATAATTCGTCTAGAAGTGTTTCTGTCCCCCATACTCGAGTGTTCATTTAGGTTTGTTGATAGAGTTGTGACGGGTCGTTTCTTATTCTAGAAATCCCTTAAATCGGTATTGTCTTCTAGCTCTCCCTTTTAGATATCTATAGCCAGTCCCTTCCTGCACCCTGATCACATTGTACAGTGTCTTTAACATGTATCTCTCTCTCTCTCTCTCTCTCTCTTATTTCTTCTCTTCAGGTCTGCCCGATTCATCCCAACATCCTACCTCTAAATGGGATTCTATTTATTTGGATACCAACAGCCTAAAATTCCATGCCATTACTGAGCAACTCAATAACATTGAGCATGACTTTGGACTGTAATCAACATCAACAGTCTGATACAGTACCTTAATCCTGCATGAATAGTTTTGTATTTAAGTGCCCATCTTAATGAATGGATATTGGGTGCCATTTAGATAAGGATGGGTTTCCTTTTATATCTGGTTCCTCTCAAGGTTTCTCTCTCATATCATCTCAGGGAGGTTTTTTTTTTTGCCACAGATGCCACTGGTGCACTTATTAGGGACAAACTTACTTTAAGTAACAAACTTATAGGCACTAAAATTATCTCTGTAAAGCTGCTTTGACACAATGTCTATTGTTAAAAGTGTGATACTATTAAAACATTTATTGAGTTTAATTAAATTGAGTTTTGTCATTTCTCATGTTGCCACAGTATATTTTGTCAGTAAGGGAGTTTTTTTATTTGCTTCTAACTAAACATTTGCGCGGATGTTTCAAACTCCCGAAATGCTCATCCACAATTATTATTATGCTCATTCACAAGTTTAAAAACAGTCGACTTTTTCAACCATACTTAATTCTTCCCCAACCTGTTGACCCACACAAATGTATAGGATGTATTTGGGTGTAGTAGCATTAAATGATCCCCTCTCTTGAACTAGAAGACCCAAATCCATTCTAGTTTGACAATGCGAAAAAAGTGAGCTCCATACACATACTGTATGCTTCACATTGGTTGGAGTGGAAGATCGTGTTTGACCTGCTATAGAGCTCTTAACTCAACTCTACTGAACAACTTTGAGAAGAATTAGAATGCTGACTGCACCCCATGCCTCTTAACTCTACATATGTACTTGACTTTTGTAATACCCTTTTGTAACACTTTATAATCTATATATCTTCTCAGAGGAATAAAGGTTATTATAACACCAAATTCAGACTAAATGTAGAATAGGACGTTCAAAGTTTAAAAAGTACATACCTATCACCTGGTCAGGTGTCCACAAACTTTTGTCCATAGTACATGTAAATTTATATATAAAATGTTCTCCAAATTCTAATCCAAAATACTACATCATGTCATTTTTTAATCACTTCATATATATCAACATAATACCCTATGGAAATTAAAATGCATTATTCAAGGCTGCAATTATATCAGCTCAAACAAGAGCAGCATCTTAAATTCCATGCCATATAATTATCTTAATCATTTTATATTGGTTTTCCTTAAGGAACTGCATTTTTCTAGGTTTCCAAATATGTAAAGTAGCATAACAGGTTAATTGTTGTCCCCCTAAAACAAATTTGGACCTGAAATGTTGTGCTTAGGGATGTATGCCACTGCAGCACTGTCATTTCTCAGCTGGGCACTCATAAATCTTGCTTTGCTGTAAGCCTCTTCGAAATTATAACAAAATTTGTACACTTGGAGAAAGGTTGAAACAATTGGAATCTTGAATGCACGCAAACAACAGCTTTAATAGTAAATATACGTAATCACATTGTTAAAACTGCTCCCTCATCCTTAAGTGTGTCTGCATTCTCTGGTATTTGTCTCTCTAACTTTGCTGTTCATGACTCCCAGTCATTATGCAACATGGTTTCAAAATTGAAAGCCTCAACTTCCAGAGTTGATCCGATACCATCTTGTCTTTTTAAATCCTGTTTTGATTCCCTCTCTCCTGTTGTTTTGAGAATTATCAATAACTCTCTGTATACCGGTGTTGTACCATCAGCACTTAAAACTGCTGCTGTCACCCCAGTACCAAAAACTAACAACATGAACTTTGATAATCCGAACAATTTTCGTCCCATCTCTAATCTTCCATTACTCGCCAAAATTTTAGAACAAACAGTGGCTTCTCAGCTACTTTCGCATCTCTCTACTAATGATCTTTTTGAGCCACTTCAGTCTGGCTTCCGAAAACTCCACAGCACTGAAACGGCGTTAGTTAAGGTCACTAATGATTTATTAATGGCTTCTGATTCCGGCCGTCTATCTATACTGATTCTTCTGGATCTTAGTGCCGCTTTTGATACTATAGATCACGCAATTTTGATTAACCGCTTAGAGACTATTTTTGGGGTTTCTGAATCTGCATTAGAGTGGTTTAAGTCCTACCTTTCTGACCGTAAGCAGTTTGTTGTGATGGGTGATTGCAAGTCTAAGGTTGGTGTGGTGCAATCTGGTGTTCCTCAGGGATCGGTTTTGGGCCCATTACTTTTTAGTATTTATATTTATCCATTTGGCCAGCTTTTAAGATCACTTGGTCTTAACTATCACTTTTATGCCGATGATACTCAGATCTATATACATTCTAAACCTGATGTCAATATGCCTGTGTCTTTTCTCTCTCAATGTTTTACTGAGATTAAGAAATGGATGTCAGAAAATTATCTTTGTCTGAACAGTGACAAGACCGAAGTGATGCTTATTGGTTCACCTCATCAGTTGTGTAAAGCAGAGTCTGTAACTTTAAGTTTGGATGGCTCTGCTTTACAATTCCAAACTAAACTAAAAAATTTAGGGGTGATATTTGACACCAATTTAACATTTGACCATCATGTTCGTAGCACTGTCAAAGCGTCATTTTTTCATCTCAGAAACATTGGCAAATTACGTCCCATGCTGACTTTCTCTGTTGCTGAAAAATTGATTAACACATTTGTATTTTCACGTTTAGACTACTGTAATGCCTTGCTGGCTGGGGTTCCTAAAGCTACCCTAAGTAAATTACAGTTGGTACAAAATTCTGCTGCTAGAATTCTGACTGGGACCAGTGCAAGGGAACACATCACACCTATCCTGGAAAAATTGCACTGGCTTCCAGTTAGTTTTCGTATTGAGTTTAAAATTCTAATGCTCACCTATAAGGCCTTGAATAATCTGGCCCCTCAATATTTATGTGAGCTGTTAACCCCCTACACACCTTCACGTGCTCTACGGTCCTCTGAAGCTGGTCTTCTCACTGCCCAAAAAACACGGCTAAAAACTGTGGGTGATCGGGCTTTTTCTTCTTTGGCTCCTAAACTGTGGAATTCCCTGCCCTCAGAGATCAGGAATGCAGAATCCCTGGGTGTTTTTAAATCCCATCTTAAAACGTACTTTTTTAGGGTAGCTTTTATGTGACTTCTTTGTCTGTTATTTATTGAGTTTTTATTTCTGTATAGTTAGTTTGTGATTGTATTATTATGTGTATCGTTTAATTTTATCTGTTATGTCAAGCGCTTTGAGAAACTCCTTTTAAAGGCGCTATACAAAATAAAGGTTATTATTATTATTATTATTATTTAAAAAAATTACACCTGGAAAAAAAAAGGTATTCTATAATTTGGTTCAAGTTTTCATACTAAGTGATGCTACCACCCCCACTCATATCCATGTATTAAATACAACAAAATTAAATATATATGAGTCATAAATACTAGAGGTAAGCAGATGGATTAGGTTAATCCTCAACTTATGCATTATTCAAATCAAACAACACATTCAATTCATCAAGCATGTGTTGTATGCGTTCTCAGCACAAAAGTAAACTTGACATCTCTAGTTTTATTTTTGCTGCAGTCACACTGCAAATGCCATTGTTTTAATTCATGCATTTTTGTGATATTGCAAGAACATGAATAGAATATCGACATTTGAATATGTATTAGCCAATAAACTATTGTATTGAAACTCTAATTCTTCATGTATAACTTCTTGCTAAGATTGAATAATTAATACAACTAAATAAAAAAATTGAGATACAATTTTTTTAACATACAGTTAAAAAACTGTTTATTGCTTTGGTTACGTTTCAAAACCGCACGCGATAAACGAAAAAATGTGATAAACAGACGCCACCCAAAAAAATGCTTATTTTAATGTTTAAGCCTGAAAAAATCATCCTCCCACACACTTTGAACACACACAGAAAACATTTGCAAGAACATAGCAAGATGAATTTTGTGTAAATTCTTAAAAATACAGTTCACTGTATCACACTTATAGCGAGTACATGTACTGTACAGTATACAGTTCTGTAGTATCGTAACCTGTGCGTAGTTTCTCTGCTTATTTATTGGTTATGACGTAAAAAAAAAGAGGTTGAGTTAAAGATGCACGTCACTGCATTCTTTACTTTCTGTACTGTATTAATATTTTACTTTTTAATAGAATAATAATGTTTTTTTTAATACATTTTATTATTTTAACATAAAACTATGTTTTTTTGGTCTATCAGAGAGACCGGAGAGATTACTGTACTTTCTTAATTAGTTTCTTATAAGTTATTTTAAAGGATACATTTTATTTTTGTGAAAGTTGGATGCATATGGATTAATATGTAAATTGTTTGCGCTAATCATTAAAAAAACCTGTGTCCTACTCCTGCTCCTGACTGTTGAAACAATTCATAAATGTTTATACTCAGATAATGGTGCCAAGTCTAAATTTCGTATTTTTTTAGGTAATCACTCAAATTATAATCACCCATAATTAATACACCTGAATGAGCATACAGTGGGCGAAATGAGTATTTAACATTTCAACATTTTTTTCAAATTCCCTTTCAGCAATTTATATGAAATTTTGGCAAGACATTAGTATTAACATGAGAAAACCAAACAGATAAAGAATTCATCTCTCAAATCAGACTTATGCAACAAGATGGTTGTGCTATAAAACAACGGCACTCGTTACTGACTGTTTTAATATTAACTGTTAAAAAATCCTGTAAGCACCTCTAAGGCTATTATTCGCAAGGGGAAGAAACATCAAATTATCAACAAGCCACAGTAAGAAGCTCCTCACAAGGTTTTTTTAATCAGGGAGTTAGAAGGTTATCAGAAGAGTAGATCAGGAGGCAAGGACCACACTGAGCTCCAGAAAGACATTGAGGCACAAAGAAAACATATGCAATGCATTCCACCACAGCTTCCATGCATTCCATACACACTCACCATTTGTTTTAAAAATAATGAACGTTGAAACTGAGTTTTGTACACAATATTTTGTCCAAGCATTTTCATCAATAATAAAGCCTTCTAAAAGAGCATTCATGGAGGCTGAGGGATTCATACGCTTTGTCTATCGAACCTCTTTTCATAATACTGAATTGATTTACATGTGGGAATATCAGAAATCCAAGAGTTTTAGGTTTGTATGGTAAACATGTGACAGTAGCTATATCCATCCATCCATTATTTCACCCACCCATCCATCCATCTTTTCATCCATGTATCCATCTGGTGATCCACACTTCAAAGATCTTTCATTTTAATACTGAAGAGATTTGAATGTATTCACACACAAGTGAAATTAATTTGCACCAATCGTTTCATCTATCTATCAATCCATTCATCTTTCTATCTATTCTCCATTTTTAACTATGTGGTTTCTCAGCTTGGATAGTGAAATATTCCAAAAATACAGATATACTGCAAGGTTCATTTGCAAATATTATGGTCTAAAAGGATTATTAAACTTTGTCACTCTGCAATAGTCAGCATTTAAAAATGAGGACAGAAAAGCTACACTAGGAACATGCTCAAAAAACAAATTGTGAAAATAAAAACACTGCAGAAACAGTGCAGTTCTCACTCTAGGAGAGACACTACTGTCAATCATTATGTAATCTTATCCAGTCTTATAGTTCTGATCAGGCAGAAAATTAAACGTTTTAATGAATTTTATCATAATTAAATTATAATGAAGGACTTAAAATAGACGATTGATAACAGTTTATTAAACGACAGATTAAATGACCTTTTAAACATCTGAAGTCAGTTGTTAAGAGGTGAGGGTATGTTTTTACAAGGTTTTCTTTTGACTTTAAGTTCACTTTAGGTCAAATAAAGTTCAGCTGCAACCAACTGAACTCCGACACAAATGTTCTTAAAGTTGGAGATTCTGCAATTCTATTAATGTGAAGACTTTAATGTGAAGATAAAAGGAAGAAAAAGGGAAGAAAAAAAGGAAACGTCCAGGTCACACACTGAAAATGTGCTATTAGTCCACCTTAGTCCAAGATTATATGCAGTACCACTATATTGATTGATGAGACTAATGAGACCATTTTAATCCCCCACCAACCAGTGATATTGGTGACCCAGGGTTGAGAAGCAGTAGATTAACTCTCTCTCTCTCTCTCTCTCTCTCTCTCTCTTTCTCTCTCTCTCTCTCTCTCTCTCTCTTTCGACCGAGCATTTCACATTCTGTGATTAATCAAACCAAGCACTTTAAATGCTCCTCCAGGTTACAGATAGAGATAAAAGCATCTGCATTGCTGCCGAGAGGCAGTGTATTATTTTATTTTAATAATCATATGCAGGTTTTCGTGTGTGAATGAGAGATACTGAGACTACTGACGGGCATACAATATTAACCGGACACAGGTAACACTCTCTGCTGTTCGATTATGCAAATGGTGGAATAAAAGGCACAGAAGGAGATAGAGATGTGTGGGAGAGACTTAATCCTCCTTATTATCTGTGAAGGCAGCCAAAGGCTCCCAAAGAGGGTGTGTGGAGGGGTGACCAAAGCAGATAGCAACAAACAGAAGAGGCATGTGGAGAGCCCACTGTGTGGTTTTGCAACAAATATGTGATCTTATGTCAAAGAAAAAACTTTTAAAGAATAATTGGTGTGGTATAGATGAGGTATGTGCATAAAATCAGCAAGGATTCAATTAAAGAAAACCTAAACATAATAACATTCAATTTCTGAATGTTTTCAGGCACCATGAAGTGGAATTAATCCTTATTCTAGGTCATAGTCATGAGTTGGAAACTGGAAATAACAGGAAAAATAGAAAAGTCAGATATCTAGCAAACAATCATGACAGACTCACCAGCATAAAAAAAATACATTAAGCAGAGGCAAAAAGTCTGAATACATATGTACATGCAATATTTCAGTTTTTTTTTTATTGTAAAAAGATGTACAGACTTTGCTAGAATTTTGTGTCTATCTGCACAATTGAATGTCTGATGAAACTCTGGGACTAAAGTTAAAGCTAAAGACTAGAGATATGCCTGTATGTGAGCAAGATTGTAAGAGAGGGTTATTGTTGCTTCCAAAGTGTAACTATTATTACAATTTCTGACTTTACATACAGTGGTGTGAAAAAGTGTTGGCCTTCCTGATTTCTTTTATTTTTTTGCATGTTTGTCACACTTTAATGTTTCAGATCATCAAAGTATTTTAAATATTAGTAAAATATAACACAAGTGAACAAAACATGCAGTTGTTTTTATTATTGAGGGAAAACTAAATCCAGTGGCCCAGTGTGGAAAAGTGTTAAAACTGTCCCCTGTTAAAACTGGTTCATCATGCCGAGATCCAAATAAATTCAGAAACAAATGAGAAAGAAAGTAATTGAGATCTATCAGTCTGGAAAAGGTTATAAAGCCATTTCTAAAGCTTTGGGACTCCAGCGAACCACAGTGAGAGCCATTATTCACAAATGACAAAAACATGAAACAATGGAGAACCTTGCCAGGAGTGACCGGCCGACCAAAATTACCCCAAGAGCACAGCGATGACTCATTCAAGAGGTCACAAAAGACCCCACAACAACATCCAAAGAACTGCAGGCCTCACTTGCCTCAGTTAAGGTCAGTGTTCATGACTCCACCATAAGGAAAAGAGACTGGGCAAAAATGGTCTGCATGGCAGAGTTCCAAGATGAAAACCGCTGCTGAACAAAAAGAACATAAATGTCTCAGTTTTGCCAGAAAACATATTGATGATCCTCAAGACTTGGGAAAATACTCTGTGGACTGATGAGTCAAAAGTTGAACTTTTTGGCAGGTGTGTGTCCCATTACGTCTGGCGTAAAAAGTAACATCGCTTTTCAGAAAAAGAACATCATACCAACAGTAAAATATGGTGGTGGTAGTGTGATGGTCTGGGGCTGTTTTGCTGCTTCAAGACCTGAAAGAAAAAAATCCTGAAGATGAATGACTGGCCATCTAAAAGGAACTTGGGTTCTGCAGCAGGACAATGATTCAGAACACACCAGCAAGTCCACCTCTGAATGGCTGAAGAAAAACTAAATGAAGACTTTGGAGTGGCCTAGTCAAAGTCCTGACCTGAATCCTATTGGGATGCTGTGGTTTGACCTTAAAAAGGCGGTTCATGCTCGAAAAACCTCTAATGTGGCTGAATTACAACAATTCTGCATAGATAAGATGCTCAAAATTCCTCCACAGCACTGTACCTGACTCATTGCAATTTAATACAAACGCTTGATTGCAGTTGTTCCTGCTAAGGGTGACCCAACCAGTTATTAGGTTCAGGGGGAACCCTTTTTCACACAGGGACATGTAGTTTTGGATTTAGTTAATAATAAAAACCTTTATTTAAAAACTGCATGTTGTGTTCCATTTTGTTATATTTTACTAATATTTTAATTAGTTTGATGATCTGAAACATTCAAGTCAAATTGCAGCACACACATGGCCCTCAATGTGTCACACATGTATCAAAACATCTCCAGGTTACGTATGTAACCCTGGTTCCCTGAGGGAACGAGACGCTGCGTCGAAACGCTTTGGGAACGCGCTTGAGTGTTCATGCTCTGAATAACATGTGTAATCAGTCAAAAATTGGACGCTGGCCGTCACCGATGAGGTGACGTCACGACCAAGAGTATAAAAAGCATATAAGAGAAGCCAGCGGCAGCTTCTGCAAGGGAGAAGAAAGCGGCGCAGGGACGCCGGAGGTGTGGCACAGAGACGCAGCGTCTCGTTCCCTCAGGGAAGCAGGGTTACATACGTAACCTGGAGACGTTCCCTTTCAGAAACTCAAGCTGCGTCGAAACGCTTTAGGAACGAGTGTCCAATCACGCCAGACCGACCAGTCCCTGACAAAGCTAGTACGTGACAAAGCTAGAGGAGGACCGAGGGGCCAGGGGTGGCACTGCGGTCCAGGTTATAAAACCGCACAAAGGTCAGTGGGGCAGACCAACCCGCAGCATCACATATGTCGGAACTCCAGAGGACCAAGACTTAGAGGCAGCCACACTCCGGGTGGAGTGCGCTCTGACCCCGAAGGGAGCGGGGCAACCAGAGGACACATAAGAGGACGTGATAGCATCAACGATCCATCTGCTCAACGTCTAGCAACGTCTGCTTATTAGCCTCTCTTGGGAGGGCCATAGCAGACAAACAGCTGATGGGACCTTCTCCAAGGACCCGTCCTGCGGACGTAAGCATCCAGAGCACGCACCGGGCAAAGCCGGTTAAGCTTCTCCTGGTCTGGGGCCTGGAATGGAGGAGGATAGAATGCCTGTAGCCTGACGGGCCGTGGGACGACCGACATAACACGTACGGGGGTAAAGGAGGGCACCAGCCATACCTGGGGTAAACTTGAGGAAGGAGGGGCCATAGAGAGGGCCTGCAGGTCCCCCACCCTCTTTATAGAACAGATGGCCAACAAGAATGCAGTTTTGATAGAAAGGTGCCTCCAAGATGCCTCGGCTAAAGGCTCGAAGGGGGGCTCAGAAAGGGCCCCCAAGACGACGGCCAGGTCCCACCCAGGCACTCTAGGCCGTACCGGGTGCCGCGGAGAAAACGCGTCACAAAGGGGTCTCTGCCCAGAGATTGCCCGGCCACAGGGGCATGATTGGCCGAAATGGCAGACGCGTAGACCTTTAGGGTGGACGGAGCCAACCCCTTGGCGAACTGTTCCTGGAGAAAATCCAGCACTGAACCAACTGGGCAGTGGACTGGATCCAGCTGGTGGTGCTCACACCACGAGCAGAACAGACGCCACCTGGCGGCATACAACCTCCTAGTGGAGGGAGCCCTGGAGTGGAGAATGGTCTCTATCACCTCGGTGGAGAGACCAGAACCTCGGAGCCGTGCCCCCTCAGGGGCCACAGCCACAGCCTCCACAGCTCCGGGCGGGGGTGAACTATGGCACCCCCTAGCTGAGAAAGGAGGTCCCTCCTCAGAGGAATCTCCCATGGAGGGTGCTCGAGGAGAGCCACCAAGTCCGCGAACCACGGTTTGCGCAACCACCTCGGAGCTACCAGGAGGAGACTGACTCCATCCCGGCGAACTCTCTTCAGAACTCCCGGAAGCAGCGCGATGGGGGGAAAAGCGTTCAGGCGCAGCCTTGGCCATGCTTGAGACATAGCATCCAGCCCCAGCGGAGCCGGAGGCGTAAGGGAGAACCAGAGGGGACAGTGCGACGTCTCTCGAGCCGCATCCACACGTGAAGGTACGGGGGGAAAAGGCAAGGCCAAATGGAAGAACCCGAAACTGGTAAGCTTCGGCCCTGAAAGCGAACCTCAGGAACTTCCTGTAAGAAGGTAGGACGGACACATGAAAGTACGCGTCCTTTAGATCCACCGTGACAAACCAGTCCTCGGATCTGATTTGAAGCACGACCTGCTTGAGAGTCAGCATCTTGAACCTGAGTCGCAGGAGCGAACTGTTCAGCTGACGTAGATCTTAAATAGGACGCAACCCACCGTCCTTTTTGGGAACTATGAAGTACTGGCTGTAGAACCCGGACTCCCGTTCCGACAGAGGGACCACCTCGATGGCCCCCTTCCTCAGGAGAGTATCTACCTCCTGTTCCATGACCAGAGCCTGCTGACGTCCCACTAGAGTGGGAAGAACCCCATGAAAACGGGGTGGAGGAGACCCGAACTGAATCGAGTAACCCCGCTCTACAGTACGCAAGACCCATCGAGACACATCCGGGAGAGCTTTCCAGGCTCCCAGAAAATGCCCCAAGGGTATCAGCCTCCCGAGACTGACCTCCGGAACGCTCAGAGCCAGGGCCACGCCCTGAGACGGTCTTAGGGGAGGTGAGATCTTCTGGACCACAGCGATGCCGGGTGGAGACCAAGGAGAGAGCTCGCAGGAGCTGGCCGCGCCCTGAAACACCGAGGGTGGCAGGGTTAGCAGACCAGGTCCCTGAGGGGGCTGGGACAGGGCGGGCACTGGAAAAAGCGGTGTGACACGCCCCCCCACAGCCAGAACCCCAGAAAGTTCTGTGTCAGGATCTCTTTGCTGAAGCCTTTTTGTTGGAGATGACAGTCCTCAGATCAGTCACCTCACGAGGCCTCGACGCCGAGCGCCGCGCAGGATTCCTCACAGGGGGAGAGCGAGTCGCGACAATGCTTTTCTGAACCTCCCGATGGGAGACAGAGGGCTGCGGCTGGGGCTGAGCCTGCCGAGCAGCCCCCTGTGAGCGGCGTGGGAGGTAGCGCTGGAACGCCGCCGCTTGTTTCCTATTTTCCTGAAACCTCTTAAACACCGAATGAACGGAATCGCCGAAAAGGCCAGAAGGAGTTAGCGGAGCGTCCAGTAACACGGCCCTGTCCCTATCAGACATGTCCGACAGTGTGAGCCACAGGTGCCTTTCTGTAGCCACCAGGCCAGCCATAGACCGGCCAATGGCCCTTGCGGTCTCCTTAGTGGCTCTGAGAGCCAGATCTGCCGTACGGCGCAGCTCATCAAACCGGCCATCCACAGCACCCCCCACGTCCAATTCACGCAGCAAATCAGCCTGATATGCCTGCAAAACCGCCATGGTGTGCAGGGAAGAAGCAGCCTGACCTGCCGAAGCATAGGCTTTACCCACGAGCGCAGAAGTGCTGCGTAGGGGCTTAGTGGGTAACGTCGGGGTCTTTAGCGAAGAGACAATTCCAGGGAAGAGATAAGTGGCCAGTGTCTCTTCAACCTGAGGCATAGCCTCATAGCCATATTCTTTCCGCCCAAATATGTGGGAATACACAGTAGAAGTGGGGGTGAAGGGGTGGGTTGAGTAAGGTTTAATCCACGCAGGGGTCCTCCATTTTTTCCCGATCTACACACCGAGGTGTCTAGATCGGGAAAAAATGGAGGACCCCTGCGTGGAGGTTGTGACACGGGTGTTAGAAAGCGCTCATCTAATTTACTGGATGAAAGCACTTCCTGCTCATGAGCCGGCCAAGTTATATCAAGCTTGGCAACGGCACGCGTTACAACCTCCATAAGCTCCTCGGCTTCCGCCCCCCCCCTCCTCGGAGGAAGAAAGGCGGAGCCACATGCGCTCGCGGCAGGGGGAAGAATCCGCCGAAAGGCGTGCTTCCGAATCCTGTGAGCGAGCGCTAGACAGAGCAGGTGAGGCTGGAGATAGGGAAAAACCCGTCTTGAAACCCTCTGCAAGGTCCATCTGCGAACCCCAGGATCTTGCACGCCGCTCTGCCTCAGCGAGAGCGGGACCAGACCCGGAAGTAGTTAGAGCACCCATTTCGTTAAACAGAGCCGAGCGAGCGCGGAGCGAGCGCAGAGACATGCGAGCACAGTGAACACACTCAGCTCCCTCTTCGAGAACCGATCTCGCATGCTCCGCACCCAAGCAGGCAACGCACAAGCTGTGCGAATCCCCCCCCGTAATATAACGGGGGCAAGGAGGAACGCACGGCCGAAAACTGTGCTTAATTTTTCCGCCTGCTTTCATTATTTCTCCGCTTTTTTTTTCTTTCTTTTTTGACAGACAATAAGACAAACAATGTCACACAAACACACAGAGCGCTTTCTGAAAACACAGAAGCTGCCGCTGGCTTCTCTCATATGCTTTTTATACTCTTGGTCGTGACGTCACCTCATCGGTGACGGCCAGCGTCCAATTTTTCACTGATTACACACGTTATTCAGAGCATGAACACTCAAGCGCGTTCCCAAAGCGTTTCGACGCAGCTCAAGTTCCTGAAAGGGAAGCAGCATTCACCTTGGTGGAAACAGCAATATGAGCTGACAAAGGATTATATGATCTGTGTGACATGTTTACATACACCAACCAGGCACAACTTTATGACCACCTGCCTTATATTGTGTTGGTGCCCCTTTTGCTGCCAAAACAGTCCTGACTTGTCAAGCATTAACAGCATTAACATCTTCAGCAATTTGAGCTACAGTAGCTATTGGATCGGACCACAAGGGCCAGACTTCACTCCCCCATGCATCAGTGACCTTATACTATATTATATGGCTGCCCAAGATCCTGTCACCAGTTCACCACTGTTCCTTTCTTGGACCACTTTGAATAGATATTGACCACAGCAGACCGTGAAAATCCCACAAGAACTGCAGTTTTGGAGATGCTCCAACCTAGTCGTCTAGACATCACAATTTGGCCCTTGCTAAACTCACTCAAATCCTTATGCTTGCCCATTTTTCCTGCTCCCAACACATTCACTTTAAGGACGAAATGTTTACTTGCTGACTAATATATCCCACCCACTAACATGAGGAACAGATAATCAGTGTTATTCACTTCACGCTAATAATATTATAATGTCATAATGTTATGCCTGATTGGTGTAAACCTAAACACAATTTATATGCTAAGGTTAATTTCATCAAGCACTTTAATAAAGGCTTCTATTTCACATTTTATTCATGTCAGTCATGTGGAGTCAACTGTTGGTTTTATAAGGTAACAGGTAATGTCACAAAAATTTCACTATAGAAAAGTTGTAGAACATTTGTGGAACAATGCCAATTAATGAGTTCAGGATTAAGTTTCTTAGGTTAGCATGCCATTTAAAAAAGTGTTTCCATCTTCATCAGCAGCAGCATCATTATCTTTCCTCTACATTACAGTTCAAAATAAAGAACTTATAAACTTACAAGAATCAAAAGGATCCTTTTTTTATACTGACTAGTTCACAAATGATGTTCATATTTGTGCAGGTTGAAAACAAGCTCACAATTTTACTCACAATTTAATGAAGCCACAAAATACTCATTAACTTACAAAGTGTTAGGCCATTAAAACAGGGCCAGTGTATTTAGTTAATTTAGATATAGATAAAATGTCAGAGCACTTATTTACTGTGTCTGCTTTAAATGCTTTTTCTTTATTTTACCCTTAAATACCTCAGTCCTGAAGATAAACAGTGTCTCAATTTAAAATGCTATCTCCTCAGACTTTTTGTCCTTAAATCAGTGATTTTTTTTATATACAGTATATAGCTCAGACATGCTAATTTCATCATGACAATAGGGCAGGATTAATGGTGCTCTTCAGTCCAAATGGGCAACAAGGATTCAGTGCTATGATGCATTTTCCCTTTGAAATAGTCTGGCTCTCTTTTTTTAAACAGCATTGTTTACATTCGCCTGTCATGTATTGCCCTTCTCAGTGTGCGCATCACGTGTGGGGCTGTCATTGTGAATGGCACAGTTTCCGCGCTTTTGTGTTCCACGTTATTGCTTATATTGTCATGTGTGTTTTGTTGTTTTGTTTAGATTCATGCCTTGTCACTGCTCCTGTCTTCTCATTGGTTCAGCTTCCTAATGTGTCAAGTCGAGTCAAGTTGCTTTATTGTCGTTTCACTGCAGTTTGCAGTTAAACAAATCAGCATTCTTCCAGGGCTATGGTGCTGCGTTAAACAACACAGACTTACACACAGGACTACACAAAGAGCTAGTGCTAAGTGAACAGATATTGCCCATGCAAAATAAATACTATGTATGCAACTAAATGTTACCATGTCATGATTGTTCTCACCTGTTTTGCATTTGTTTTTGACTAGTTGGTGAATTTTATCCTTTGTTTTTCCATGTGTGAAGTCTCAAACAGATAAGATCCATTACAAAGCATTGTCTCTTCCCAGTTTCCTCACTATGAATAGTGTATATAACTTTAACTGTTTTATGCAAAGACTTCTGTCTCTTCGACTCTATATTAATTGTCATCTTGTCCTATACGTTTTACTAAATATATTTCTACATATTACATATTTAGATTTTTCTGTATTCTTAGCACTGCACTTTTGTTCGAATGAAGAATTGACAGATTAGCATCTTTCTCCTGACTGTAAAAAGGGGCTTCATATGTACTTACAGACACCAACTTAAAATACTGGCATTGCAAATGCTGTGAACTGAGAAAATCTACAAATTCAGAAATGTTTAAGCAAAGAGAGCAATGAGAACCTCTTCAGAGCTGAATTTCAATGCTAAATTATTTACAGCTCTTACTGAATGGTGGAGAAAAAAAACTTTGCAGTCAAAGTAGCAACCACAGTGCCACTGTTATCGCTTCTACTCTGATTTTTACTCATCCTCCTGAACAAGTGACCAGCCTGTAGCTTAAAACACATCATCGCTTCTGGCCAAAAATGGACAGACTAAAGGCTATTTAGGATTCTTATTTTTTTTTAACCAGACATTGCAGTATACATTTCTGTGGCCAAATTGTATTTACTTCATACACAGAATAGTGTGAAGAATTCACCACCTCGTAATTACAGCTTCTTCTATATTCTGATGCTGTAGTGGAGGGTGTTTGAGGGGTGTTTTTGTCTGAAACAAAGCCATCTGTTATGATTATGTAGGGCCTGAAGGTGGAAGTGCTGACTGGAGCTCTAGCCTAATGGGATTATTGTATAATCTAGTCAGGCAGCCACGGGGTCGCTTGCAACTTCCGTCTCTCAGGACCGCCATTTAGCTTTATTAAGAAATATCATCTGGCAGTCATGCGCAAGTGGCTACATGCACACATTACAGTCATGGAGTTAAATGGAGTGGTAGAGGCGAACAGACAGCTACGAATCAACTTCTGGCAAAACCTTAGCAATTTCATGTACACAAATCTTCATCAAAATCAAATCAGACTATGAAAGAAAATGTGATTTTATGAAAACGTTAAATCAAACCCAGTTTAGTCCATAATAAAAAAAACAGCTTTCCAAATTACACATCATTCCTTAAACAAGAAGGAAACCCTACTCAAGCCTTGAGTTCTTACCTTCAAGATAAATAAAATGTTTTTAATTCCCCTTATATCAAAGTAAACTGTCCACAATTATCACATATTCAAGAATCACACCGTTTATAATTACAGTTGTGGAACATCTACAAAACAAGGGAGTTATTTTTACTTATGTTTACTTATCATTTTTAATAATGATCAAATAGCCAATAACCAAATAGTCTTTCGATCACTAACTCTTAATGGCTTTCTTTGATGGTCATATTGAGAAGTAACTTCAAATTTAAAAAGATATTTACCTCATAAATATGGGTTGATTGTTGTGACATAAGGCAGAAATACTGTATCAACCTAACAATTTACTTTATATTTTATGAAGAGTTATATTTTTAGCATGGCCTCACTGGAAAGTCTAGAGCATCATAAATGGGTTTTACAGTAACATGTAATAAAATATTAGCATTTGTATGAATTTCCTGCCTGCTGTCCCTGTGTAAGAGTGCATTTTTTTTTTTATAAAAAGGTTAACATTGGAGTGCCTGCTTTATTAAATCCCAGCTCATTAATACCTGAGATTTGTCTACACACTCTGACGTGCTGACACACCAGATGAATTGGTCACACATGGCAAACTTAAGAACACTTTGATTATACACTCAAGAGCTTGTAAAACACTGATCATGCTTTAGTAAATTAGTTGAAAACCTTAAAAATATTTGCTCACAAAATGTGATCAAATACAATGTTAATAAATAACTAAATTGAGTACTTGAAGTTCTTAATTTGGGAATCATTACTGTAGCTGTTTTATCAGTAGAAGGCTTAAAGGCTGTTGCTTTAACCAATCAGATTTCAAGGTTGAGACACTGCGGAACTCTAGAAGGCAATTCTGTCTTTTGATTGGATGGTCAGAAATCGCAATAGTCAGAGCTCATAAACCAAATCTGTAGCAAACTGCACAAGCTCAAATATATCCATGTGGATTTAATAGCTGTTTTTTTTTTTTTTCTTTTAGTTCCACAATGGCTGACAGAGTAGAAGAATTTGATTCAGTTGCAGACAAGGACATTTTCAAGACTAAAAAGCTGGACATATTAAGTAAAGGTCAGCTAAAACAGGTATTTTCAATACTTTTTTAGGTACAATTTATACTTTTGCATTTTCCTTCCTGTACAATTTGCAACAAAATACAAGATTTGCCTAAATTTCAAATTCCCAGGAAAACGGTAATGCACAAGAAAATTTTGTGAGGTTAATATTACTGCTTCTGCTAGAGATGATGTATGGAAACAGCACAGCTGGGGCAACAGTGAAAAGAGTGAAAGGAGACTTGTCAAATTGTGTTCATTAAGTTTCTTGCTTTAGTAATGGCATGTATTCTCACTGCATGAGAAACCTGTCTGAAATGCTATATATATTCACTTTGCCAATGGCACAGTAAATTAAGGCAGCATGCACCACATACTTGATAATGACAGCAAAAGCAAAAATGTAATTCCTAGCTAAAGTCGTATGAGCCAAAAAGAGGGTTATATGGGAATCTGACTGAGCCTTAGGTCAAAATATAATGTATTCTCCCCCAGAAACCTATACACACACACAAACACATTAAATTGTGTTAGAGGTGTGAACTGATAGTCATGTCCATTAAGGAAGAATTGACACTGTGAGGACTCTTTGGCTGAGTAAGCAACAATGTCACACCATAATAAGGTGTGTGTGTGTGTGTGTGTGTGTGTGTGTGTGTGTGTGTGTGTGTGTGTGTGTGTGTGTGTGCGTGTGTTTGCATGCAGCAGGTTAGGTGACTTATTTATAGGAAACATTCCATCATTACCTTCAGTCAAAAAGTATAGCGACCACACACAGACACACACCACACACAGTTTTTAATGAAGCATTCATCACTCCATGGGCTCACACAGTTTCACTGATTACAGATGTATTATTTACATAACACAGAATCATAAAAAGGGATAACATGATTACACACTCTCTCTCTCTCTCTCTCTCTCTCTCTCTCTCTCTCTTCCTTTCTTTTTTTTTATTTCTACATAATCAAGAACACTGGCTGTAGGACTGGGTGCACAATCAGCCTTCCCTTGTCAGTTGAACAAACACTCACTCTCTCTCTCTCACACACACACACACACACACACACACACACACACACACACACACACACACACACAAAGCTGCAAAGCTGGAACTCCACATGTCTGTGCACAGTTGTAGAGTGACATTTAATTAAAACGCCAGAGCCTGACAAAAAAAAGCCTTCACAACATACTAGAGGTGAGGAGAAAAATAAAACTACTTTGTTACTGTACTAAAGTCTGGTTTTTAAGTGTTTGGACTGTACCGAGTCACAACGAATTTTATCTAATTCATTTTAAAACCAAAAAATTCATTTTCTACTAGGCATAAAAAATTCAATGGTTTAATATTGGTACATATGATACATATACATACATCATACATATTGTTGCTTAAGGTAAAGTTTTCTTCAGCTAGAATCAAATGATTTGATAAAAAACACAAATGCTAGTTTTAAAAATATATTTAAAACAAATAAAAAAATAAATAAATAAAACAAAATATTGTACATTAAATAAATAAATAATGTCTTAAATGTTTGCTTCATTACAATTTATACATTTAATATCGATTTTATAATGAACATATTTAGGAAATAATCTTTAAATAAATAAATAAAATACTACTACTAAATTTATATTTACCAATGCTTTTATGTGGATTTATTTAAAATAAAATCAGGAACAAATCCATTCTATTATGTTTATTTAAAAAATAAAATAAATAAATAAATAAATCAGCCAACAGCTTAGTTAGTTTCCTTTGGTCTGTATCAATTGACTGACTTTGGTAAATACTGTAGCTCACAACATGATATAACCTAGCATTAACCACCTTATAGAAACACATTGGAGCTTTTACTTGACCATTAGGCTAGCTAAAAATATTACATATTGTCGACTGCTAAAGTTTTTTAAATTTTAAACTGGGTTTTTATTTTGATTGGTCAATTGATATTTTTGGAAATTCGATCAAATTTGTTATTTGAGACAAATATATAGGAATCTATTTTAAAGTTTTTTAGCTACAAAGTTTAATATATGAGGGGCACAAACACTTTTTAGCATACAGAGATATTTGTGTACATTGTGCTGGTTGTGATTCAGTAGCACACACTTTGCATTCTCTGTATAACCGCTTATTGTTAGCACAAAGCCTTTGTTTTAGCCCCTAAAGCTGCTTCCCTTCATCCTGGACTTCAGGTCCTGTTTGATAAAGATGTCTGGCTTGTGAGCAATCCGGTCCTGTCCCCGTGTCACCTCTCACCTAATGAAAAGCAGAAATCGATAGGGGATTTCGCTAGGGGATTTATGCACTGGAAATCAAATGTCTCTTTGTTGGACAGATTGAGAGAACATCTCCGCTCGAATCAGACACTAATGGTGCCATTTAGAGAGGATGTACAAAAGCCTGGTGTGTCCACAAAGTGATACGAGAGATGTGACATCTTGCCTTATACTAGCTAGCTTTCTGGCTAATTGGGTTTCAATTATAGCATATACGCTATTAGTATTTGTTCGCCTAGTATAACCTTTATAAACTTTCTATCTAGTTATCAGGAGTAGAACAGCACAAAATATTTTACTTAACATAAGTAAATATTAGGCCTCATCTTTAAGCCATTTAACTTCTGTTGTGGATTTAATAAAGGGAAAAGGGCTCATTATATTATTCTATTCTATTCTATTCTATTCTATTCTATTCTATTCTATTATATTATATTATATAATTTTGGACATAACGTTTACATTTTTGTGTAACTTGTCTGGCTACAAGCTACAGTTTATTTCATGTTGCTAAGCAAAAACTACCTGTACAAGAATCTTTCATACATACAATAGGATGTAGATTCTTCTTTTGTATTTTAGCCTAATAAGAAGCAAAAAAACCCATACTACTACTATTACCTTTAGTCAAGTCAAGTCAAGTCAAGATGTTGACTTGTTTACAGATGTTTGATATGTTAAAAGTAACATCTCAAATCGCTTTCCAAGCATAGAAGAAGAAAAAAATCATAATAAATACTAACCACAGTATAAAGAAATTCTAAAACAATGTTATCATACATTCATCATCAACAATGTGGTTTTGATTAACCCTAAAGAAAGCCCAGCTGTCTTTGTGTGTTCAGTGAGTGTGTGTCCCTTCAGCTAGGACTGCAGCTCTAATCAAGATAGAAGGAATCATAAATAGTTCCAAACAGTAATCTATTTTGGCACAAAACCTGCAAGCCTCTGTAAGACAGCAGAAGATAAAGAAATGTTTTAATTTCCAACATGATAATGACCCAATGTGCAATCAGAAGTCAGCAAAGAAGCAATTTCTGAAGATCAGAATTTTGGAATGGTTAACTCAGAACCTAGATCTAAATCCTATCAAAAACATGTGGAATGACTTGATGGGGAGATTCTTTTACAATTTGCTAGATCTGTGGAATTTCATTAAAAATGTAATGCATTCATAAAAAATGCTTGAAATTGTCATATCATGATGTGCTAGGTTGGTAGACACTTATGCAAATAGAGTGCAGTACTATGATTAACATGTTTTAGAAAACATGTGGCTGTGCCCAAGAATTCAACAAGGTTATTTTATTGTATTGACTTTTTAACAAAATGTTCTTAGTTATTCTATTACATGTGAGGTAGTGGTTAAGGTGCTGGGTTACTGATGGAAAGGTTGGAGGTTCAAGCCCCGTTATTGCCAAGCTGCCACTCTTGGGCCCTTGAGCAAGGCCCCTAACCCTCTGTGTGTTTAAGTGGTGCTGTATCATGGCAAATAACACAATTCACTGTGCTGTAATGTATATGTGACAAATAAAAACTATTCCAATCTACAAAAAAGTAAAAAAAGATCTGACATGATTGATGTTGGTTTCATCGTAAAAGCCTGCAAACGTACACAAAAAAATCTCAACCAAATCCAAACGCAAAACAAATAAACAAAGAACATAACCAATATGAAAAGAATCACAACAACCCCCACAGGGGAAAAATGTGAGACAAACTGTGAGGTGCAAGGTGAGAAGTAAGACTTAAATATAAGTGCTAATCAGCTGTGAACTGAAATTCGATGCAAGCGATCAGTGTCATGTGACTAGGTCATATAAGGGCTGATGGGAGAGTAGTCCTGTAGTTTTAGGCATAATCCTGATTGAAATAAAGCTCTGAAATGGCTTTGGTCACTTTTTTGACCTTTTTTTTAATGAAAATAATATCTAATAAATTATATGCCCCAGCTATTCAAAAGGCCTGTATCATTTCGTTTATTAACCTTATCTTTAATACACCACACCACAACAACACCCTAAGTAGTGCAATAAAAAAGCCCAGTAAAACATTTTATGTTGGTAATATTTTAGCGTTTATGTATGGTGCATAAACTAAATTTGACTACTGAGTAAAGGTGGGAAGAAATGAGAGGTATTAGGGTGCAAAATAATGATCTGAACAGATTTTTAAGAGTTCATGTCAAGTAATTAATAGTACTCCAGTGACTATTTAAATACCATATAAAGCTCGGTTGTAAGGGCGTTCGGTGTATCCTGGTTTCACTATCGATGCTGACGCATTAGCAGCAGGTTAGTAGATCGAATTCATTCAATGACGTTATTGAATTACGAAAAAAAGGGTTGAACATGAGAAGCTCCCACAGAAGCATTCATTTAGCACTGAAAAGAGACAGCCGCTGTAAGGCACATTTGCTTCAATGGCTCTATTGCAGTAATAGCAGTGTGACTGTGATCAGGGATAATTAGAATTTGATCTACTGGCCAAGCTTTTGTTGAACGAGACTGAACTGCACTTATTGCTTTGACCTCAAAGCCACCCATTCAGAGGATCAGGATATATATATATATATAGTCACATAAGCCTAATATCACAAAATTAAATGACATTTACATTCTGTTCTACTATAAGATCTCGCATCAGACACCACTTACATGATGGACATGCTATTGGGGATAGAGAGACATGCTTTAAGCTTGACAGAGTCCCAGACGTTTTTTTTTAGAATAAAGGGGGGCTGAATGTTATATAGGACACTACATTTTATATCATAACCCATTTCAAAGTCAGCATTCCCTCTGCTAATTTAACACTGCCAGGTATAACAAGTCATACAATGTAAATGTCATGTCAAATGTCATGACTTTTCATGAATCCACCAGCATTGCTCCATAAAGGAGTTCAGCAATGCTTATGGATGTTATTTTTGCTTCTTTAAGTGGTATAAAGGTCAAATGCAGGTGGCCTTCAATTAAAATTTGACCAAAATGGTGACATAATGAAACATTTAAAAAACAGTGGAAGTAGCCTTCAAAGAAGGCACTGTTTATGAATGCATTTTGATATAGTTAAAAAAGTTCATAAATAAAATATTGCATTATGAAGGACCAGTGTAAGTACACAGCAACAAAATACCAAAAAAAGGCATATTCTGACAGCAATATATTGTTTCACATAATAATTTTACTATGCTTTCTGTTCAATATTTGTTGTTTTCCAGTTCCCCAATATACTATAGTTTTGCTTTGCTTCCAGTGTTATGGAAATTTTCCAGTGGGTGCTGCCTATTTTGAAAAATGTTGGTTACATACATGGTTCCTATACATAGCGTAAAATTGTAATGTAAAATGTAATTGTTAATGTAACAAGCATCGAGCATCGAGCATCTATCGTAAATTAAACTTCGGTTTGTATACAATTAACTGCATGTATATTGTATATATTATACTTTGTTTAAAGCCTCCTCCTGCTCACTCGATCAATCCATCACTGCGATTTAACGAGTAAGTACAGTACAATCTTTTTTTTTTGTTACTTTTGTAATGTTTTTAATTTATACTTTTTATTGTATTATATACAGTATTATTTATGTACCTGTATTATTTTATGTATTATTTAATATTAATACTGCTAAAAACAGGGCAAAAATTGTTAATAAATGGGTATCGGTGGAGGTCGGGAACGGATTAATTGGTTTTCCATTATTTCTTAAGGGATAATTACATTCGCTCTTCAAACTTTGCGCATTTCGACCGGTTTTAAGGAACGGATTAAGGTCAATAAGCGGGGTACTACTGTACATAGTAGTACATAGAATTATATCAGGATTAAAATGTAAATTATGTTTACATCAAGCAAATTGTAGATTTTCAACCCTGCTGCCAGTAGATTATTGTAAAATCAAGAAAATGCATGATAATGTGTGCATGGTAAAATTTCAGTGCATTGTAATTAACAGTAACATACTGTAAAGTTAATTACCTTAGGAGTAGGCCCAGTGACATTTAAAGAAAGAATTAGCAGAAAATTTTGACTGGAACAATTGACATTATTCAAGCAATGCCTTTAAGGGTTTTATGAAATCTAAAGTATTATACAGTAGGTGGTCTCCGAATAAATGATTACCAAAAATATGTTGTAATATTTGATACATTAATAAATGCTTATAAAAAAAATTGTGAAGTTCAAATGCAGGTTCCATTCTACTGATCTGTTTCAAAATTGACAATACATTGAATATAAATGTAAAAAGTAATACTTTTATAACAGTTGTTAGACTGTAGAGGAAAGTACATTTCATTCTGTGTTACATCTTCACGTTTATGGAAAAAAAAATCCCATTTCAGCCAGATCTTTTTCTTTGTTCAGTTGGCCCTGATTCACTGATTCAAAACTATTCTTGCTGTCCATTATAACACAGATGTAGGTTTTATTTGTTTTTGTTTTTTAAGCCAATCCTACAGCAAGGTCAGAGCCAGAATGTATCACTGTGAATCAATCAGAAATACAGAAAAAGAATTATAACAAGTTGAATATAAATATGAATGTTTCAAATTTGTTGTTGTTGTTGTTTCATTCTGGTCTAAAATGTGTTTATTAGCCAGTAAGCAATTTAATAACTAGTTGTAAATTCCAGAAAGGGTGATTAAATAAATGTAAACGAATAAATAACAATACTAAGGAATTACAATATTTGATTTTATTGATTGCAATGTATATAAATCTTTGAAGCATAGGTAATTGGTATAAATGTACATAAGCCTTATACATTTTATAAACTATTTCCATAAGAAATTATCTAACTGATATAAAACTGCTTTATATGCTAAAACTCAGTTTCGTATGACATAAGCCTGTCATAACATCTCAGAGTATTGTGAAGACTGAAATGTTAGTACAATGTACTTCTGCTGAGTCATAATCAGATAATAATAATTATAATAATAATAATAATAATAATAACACAATTTATTTTCAAAAACATACTGTATATCATCATAATTTTCTTTGTGGCTCTTCCTGAGGTACAAAATCATATTATCATAGTTTACCGTTTTCATGTTTTAAGTTTCTGTGTCGTAATTTAATTTGCCATGTCAAAATGGCTGTAAAATTGACAGGCTTAATTCTTACAATGTCGGAATTAAAAATGAACGTAAGGTGCTTAGGTGTAAATTTCATGCACAAAAAATGCAAACCAAAGTGCAAGAGCACTTCCCTTGAGATTGCACTGAAACGTATACATTATGTAAAGTGTAAATTAAGTTCACTCAAGCTGTCATCCTAAATAGCATGCAAATACACTATGAAAATTTAATGCAGAAAAGTAGAGCAAGTGACATTTCTGTGCTTGCATTTAAAATCTAGTCATTACAAATATAACATGAAAGCTTATGGCTTCTAATTAAACAGCAATATTCAACTAAAGAATGCTATTCTAAGTGCACTGTCAGAGACAGAGAGTATGCATGAGACAGCAGATCTCTTTCAGAGGATCAGATAGGTAAGGACATGTGGGCACATGAAAGTCATGATTGTAGTCAGAGCGAGCTCACAACTCTCTCTGGACTGAAGGTTGACTTTTTCCTTCTCTGATGTTTTATTTTTTATGAGCTTTGGGCCAGCATAAAAAGACATCAGAACCCAAAGCAAGACCCAAAGTCTGATAAAACTTGCAAATGCAATTCATTGCTGCTTAAAAAACTTTTGTGACGCTTATGTATATAGTCTTCAAATAAAGGGTTAACAAAAAAACAACAACATTAATTCATTAATGTATTCATTCATCTTCAGTAAGTGCTAATGTAAGTGCCAACTCATTTACACTGAGCCACCTACGAAGAAAGTGTGAAGTAAATAGTTACAGCAGGAACATGCTAAACAAACCACTGTTTTCAAACAAATATGGTCAAAATAACTGACCATAATAAAGCATTTTCACAACTGGAAGAAATATTTTTCCACTGTTCATCAGATCATCACTATATGTACTGTTTACATGCTGTGCACATCTTTTCTGGACTGCTGCTTTTGCTCTTTTTGCACAACATTTTGTTTACATTTTTGTTACTGTTTACTTTATGTGTCTTACACACCACAGTGTGTAATATAAAACAGGTTTACTGATGGAGCTATTTTGTATTTTGTGTATTTGTCTTGCACTGTCCTGTATTGTCTTGCACTGTCTTGTGCTGTCTTGTGTTACTATAATGCAGTTACTTTTGACAGTAACTAATACTGTAACGCATTACCTTTTAAATAAATTAACTCCGTTACCGTTACTGCATGGTGCATTTGTCCGTTAATTTTTTTAAATGAATTAATTTTGGCTGAAGTGTAGCCTAAAGTCTAGCCTGTTTACAGCAGCAACGCATTGTAGGATTGGTGGATGAACCACTGTAAACACAAAGAAGATGCACTGTGGGCGTGTCTCCGTTTATTCAGGTCTGTGCGGCAGTAATGGCAAGTTGAGGCGAGAGCAAGACGAGTTTCTCAAAGTGGAAATATGCTCATTATTTCACTTTAGTTGAGAATAAAGACAAAAACTTTTCAGTCAAATGTAAGTTGTGTCTTTCTGGTTTGAAGGTCGTGTCTACTGCAATAAACAGCAACTCCTCCAGAAACTCCACGCGTCGAGGAAGCTAGAAGCTAACCCGGTGTTCTGTTCTACATTGTTGATAGTTTTAATACTTAAGCTGTGAAAGGAACATGTGTAAGAGCTCAACACAACAGTGGAAGCCACTTTAGTTTTTAATTGTGAATATATTATTCAGTTTGTTTTGTTATTTAGTTCAGAAATCCGTGTGGTATATTCAGTTACTTTTTGAATGAAGTAACTAGTAACTTTAACTAGTCACTATTTCTTAGTAACTAGCACAACACTGGTTACGAGTCCTTAGCCCTGTGTTTTCTGTAGCACCAGGGTTGAGGAGGAACGTTGTTTCATTTCACTCTGTACTGTGTCAGCTTTATATGGTTGAAATGACAATAAAAGCTTCTTGACTTGACTATAGAAATGAATACAAAAAAAAACATTTCCTGTTTCAACCAAGTCATTTGTCATTTTCTGTCTTCTTAGCCTCATGCTTCAGTGGCATAAAACAATTATTTTTGTCTATTACAGCACAACATTATGCTTTAAACAGCAAATGTTTCATTCTGTTTATATAGCACTAAGGGGGAAATGAGTCCTGAACCATTTTGTGCACATATATTTAAAGAGAAATGACATTCATCGTCCAAGGAAGGCGGAGATGAGTTAGCATGCTGCGTGGTCTCAGTTCCACAATTTCAGAAGACCCATACATGCCAAGACATTTCAAATGTGGAGTACATTTTAAGAATTTAAATGTCCTTAAATAGTGTAGTATAATGAATTACATCATTTGGCATTAATTCGGGACCCATTTATTGTACTTATTTATGTATTTATAATTAACATTTGAGGTCTTTGTGTTTAATAAAAATAGATGTTCTAAAATAATTATTCTTCCTTATGGAAAATAAATATATAGATTTCTATTATTTTGCTATTCTATATTATGCTATTCTAAATATACTATTGAATTCCTGGTAAAATGACTAATCCTGCAACTCACAGAATGTTGCTTGTTGCAATTGTTACATGTTAAAATATTGACAGTGACTAAATGGAGGCAGATGGATGCAAGTTAATTACTGTAGCAAGTCATGGCAGCTTACATGCCCTTGGTGTTAGAGCAAAACAATCACAAGCAAAATGAAAAGCACAAATGAAAAGTCACTACCCAAGTAGCATGAACAGAGAAACAACACTCAATAATGCACAATGGAATAACAAAATCTCACAAAGATAGCTGGAAATTAGTTGTTTTTTTTCAAGCATAATACCTGATAATGTCCTCCAAATAAAATAAAATATGGGATCAAATGGGTTTAAATGAAATATCAACTGGAATTGATACAAATCAATCAATAAAGTATGATGAATATAGCAAAATAAAATACAATAAGAAAAGCAAACGCTGACTCTCAACATGATGATAACACCACCATGCTTCACTAAATAAATACAAGTGTGAGCCTTTTATTAACAAAGCAGCCAGTGCAAAAAAAAAAAAAAAAAACAACAACAAAAAAACAGGTAGAGGTCAAATGTTAGGCAAACAGAGCAATCAAAATCAGGATGAAGTGCAGAAGTCAACACCTAGGAATGAAAAACAGAGGAGCACCACTCAGTAATGCTTATTGGAATTCAAGATTCACAATAAATGGAAGTAAATGCATGTAAAAAATATAAGGGCAGTGAGAAGTAACTAACCATCCAGACTAGATGGTGTATTTGTGTTGGCTCCTGGATCTGCATTGAATTCGGATGTGCTATTGGCATTGAAATACTTTGGCTCTCTGGTATTGTTAAGAGTGCCAAAATGACAGCACAATTACAATATTCATTACTAATAATCAGAAATCACAAATATAGAATTCAAGCGCTGTAGTTAAATGCTGTCTTGCTTTAAAAGGGAAAAGAAAAGGATGCTACATACAGGCTGCCTTTGTGTATTCCTGACCCAGTGAGTCTTGATCTCTGCAGGGGGTTTGCAGGTTTGGGGGCTTTAGCATCACAGCCAGCCTCCTGGGGTCCACATCATGGTTTAATCATATTGACAGATCACAGCATGCAGAGAGCAGCAGAGTCAAGCGGCGTGTGTTTCTGAGAATTGCACCCTACCTTCCCTGTTCCTCAAGTAAACCTAATTGGCAGAGAAAGGCAAAGAGAAGGAAGAGTCGAGTGAACACTTTGTCTCTTCCTGCACAGTCGGGGAAAATCAACCTGGCAGGTTATTATCGCATTAGCACCTGTGTGCTAGCAGAGTATGGAGCCATCTTGTATTGAAAACAACAAGGGCAGAATTTAAAATACTTATTTGAGTGAACAAAGGAAATAACTCTACAATCACTGGCACTTCTAACAAAAAAAGAAAACGAAATAAAAGAAAAACACATGCATTTAGGTATATTGTGAGCTTAAACATTTGTGTCTAAAGAGTTTTATTACTAGTTATACGTTCAAAAACATACAACTTTTCCAAATTAGTCTAGTTACAGTAAACAAACATAACTCTTGTTATAACACCAACTTATGTTAGTGAAGCCACACATAGAAAATACAACTGTGTGCTGGTGGTATTGCATGGAACATTTTAAGACTAAAGGATCTATTTTATTACAGTGTTTAGTAAAAAATATTCACCCCTTAAATTCTGGAATGCTAAATACAAAATGTACCATAATATTTAAATGGTGGCCGGGGTATACATTATTATGTATGCAAATGTACTTAGAAGTTACTTAACTCTTAAAATGACCTTTATGCCTTATTCTACTTAAGGAAATTTATTTCATTCTTAAACATTCTTGTCAGTAAAATTACCAGTGTATTAAAAAAAAGATGAGTGATCTGAGATACCGTAATTTATTGTTCGAATGAAACATTAAATCGTGGTGATGAATATTTTATACAAACATTTTGGATATTGAATAAAAAAAAACAACAACTCAGTATTCTGCTTCAGGTATTTACTCCCAAACTGATTCAGATGTAATACGTTTCGAGGCAGTTTGCTATATATTTTGATGGGTCAGTGGGTGACAGAACTCTGCTGTGGAGCGAGGCAGGCCATGACAGCCACCCTGCCATGCTGGGTTGCATAGTGTATGCTCTTGGACAGCAGGCATGCTGGTGCAAGGCATCGCTCGTTACCCTTCATGCATGCTGAGGACTGGCAGTCAGGTGATACAGACTGATGAGCGAGAGACAGATCGAGAAATCTCCAAACCCCAGAACTCATTCCACCATGTCAGGGCCTGCCAATCACACCCATATAAACTCGCTTCTCTCACTGCTAGCCAAGGTCTCACATTTTAGCAGGTGCTAGTGCAAGACACAGACTTGTGCATAAAAAGGGAGCAGAGTGGTCAGGAAGTCAAGGTTTTTGAAGCTGCCCTGCTTACTTGATCCCACTGTTTTTTATTGTTAATGCCAATGATTGTCAAAGCACTCAATACTCTCAAGGCTTCCTCTGATATAGAAAGAAGAATATGCATCTTACTATGGTGATAATGTGCCACTGATGTAGCACATCACTAATGGGTCTGTCACTACATCCCAGCTGTCCTTCAGTGAGGTTATTCTGCCACATTTCCTCTCCCTACGCCCCCCCCCTCCCCCCCTCACTTTCATTCTGACATAGTAATTACTGTCAGCTGGCAAAAATGCCTGGATCGAACAGCATTTGAGAAAAGAGATGCGTTCTGAAATGGCAGCAGTATGCCGGTCGTGTACGATCTGTGATTTCAGCCTATGATGGGTCGTTATTTTTCTGAATTCTGAATCTTTAGTGTCTAAGCCCTTAACTGCAAGTTGTAAAAAAAGATCTTAGCATATTATTTATTATTATTATTATAAATTATTCACTCAAGAACTTAGATCAAATATTTAAATATTTACACAAAATATATATATATATATATATAGTGGAACCTGGTTATGTCGACGGCGTAGGGGTTTACCAAAAAGCGTCGAGATAACCGAAACGAAAACCAATATGGCGGCAATATATCAAAATGCTTAAAATGTCTTTATATACATGATGTGCTTTAATAAATGATAATGTACATGCACGTGTTTTTTGAGTTTTTTACACAACAGCGTTGCCGCGATTTGTTTGATGAAAGCATGCTATAAAAATTTACATACATGTTTGTTAACAACAAAAGGCATAGTAGTTCGTTTTTACAAAAAGCTAACCAGTGTCAACATTAAATTCCAGAGGCATTCCACCGCCATTGCCTGTATGTTCGTGCACCACGCAAGCCTCCACTGCTCAAGAAAAAGAATGATGAAGCTCCATTAAAGTTTGCTGCACCACATTTGGAAAAGCCTGTGAAATACTTGGAAAATATAGTCTGATCAGATTAAACCAAAATTGAACTCTTTGGATGCCATAATACACACCATGTTTGGAGGACAAATGGCACTGCACATCACCCCAAAATCACCATTCCAACCGTGAAGTTTGGAGGTGGGAAAATCATGGTGTGGCAAACTTTGTATAATTGAATGAAGGATGAATATAAACATTTACTTAGACATTTGTGATAAAACATCTGCTGCCATCCACCAAAATGATGATGATGAAACAAGTTTGGACATTTCAGCAAGACAATGATCCCAAACACACTTTCAATCTCAAACTCTCAATTGGTTTCTGATTTCAGAGAAAGAACATAAAGCTGGTCCAGGTATCACCTGTCTTGAATCCCAATAAAAATCTATAAAAAGAACTAAGGATCGTAGTTCATAGAAGAGGCCACAGAACCTTCAAGATTTCATGACTGTTTGTGTAGATGTATGGGCCAAAATCACACCTGAGCAATGCATGCAACTGGTTTCTCCATACAGGAGGCATCTTAAAACGGTCAATACCAACAAATGCTTCCGTACGAAGTATTAAATATAGTGTTTTCAATACTTTTGCATTATTACACATTACTTAATTCATAGGCATGTATGGTTTGAATTCTTTGTATTTGTGGATTGCAGGGGGTTCTTACCAAAATCTGGTAAAAAGTTTGTCAATAGCACCTTTAGAAATATATTTACTGAGAAAAATGGTGACGTGTCGAATACTTATTCGTGTATGTGTGTGTGTGTGTGTGTGTGTGTGTGTGTGTGTGTGTGTGTGTGTGTGTGTGTGTATTGTATATATACACACTAAACAAAATTATAAACAAAGCACTTTTGTTTTTGTCCCCATTTTTCATGAGCTGAACTCAAAGACTTTTTCTATGTACACAAATGTACACATATCAAGATGCTGATTAGACAGCAGGATTATTGCACAGGTGTGCCCTCAGCTGGACACAATAAAAGGTCACTCCTAAATGTGCAGTTTTACTGTATCGGGGGGTCTTTGTGGTCCGAAAACCAGTCGGTATCTGGTATGACCACCATTTTCCTCACACAGTGCAATACATCTATTCCTCGCATAGAGTTGATCAGGTTGTTGATTGTGGCCTGTTGAATGTTGGTCCACTCCTTTTTAATGGCTTTGCAAAGTTGCTGGATATTGGCAAGAGCTGGAACACGCTGTGGTATTCGTTGATGAAGACAATGAGAATGCAGATGAGCTTCCCTGAGACAGTTTCTGACAGTTTGAGCAGAAATTCTTTAGTTTTGCAAAGTCTGGGTGGCTGGTCTCAGACAAGCTTTGAGGTGAAGATGCTGGATGTAGATTACAAGTGGTCTGCAGTTGTGAGGCCGGTTGAATGTACTGCCAAATCTGAAACCTCTTTGTAGACGGCTTATGATAGAGAAATTAACTTTCCATTCACGGGCAACAGCTCTGGTGGACATTCCTGCAGTCAAGCATGCCAATTGCCGCTCCCATTGTGCTGTGTGATCAAACTGCACATTTTAGAGTGTGTTTTTTTTGTGGCCTGTGCAATAATCATGCTGTCTAATCAGCATCTTGATATACCACACCTGTGAGGTGGATGGATTATCTCGGCGAAGGAGAAGTGCTCACTAACACAGATTTAGACAGATTTGTGAACAATATTTGAGAGAAATATGCCTTTTGTTTACATAGAAAAAGTCTTAGATCTTTGAGTACAGCTCATGAAAAATGGGGGCAAAAACAAAGGTGTTGCATTTATAATTTTGTTTAGTGTATATCACAGTTGCAAACAATGACTTTACTCTAAGACCACAGAACTCATGTTTCAAATGTCTGGTTCTTAATCTTCGGTTTTACTCTCAAACATCTTACCTGGTTGCAAACAATTCATTATTCAGATGCTCTAACCATTCATTACTCAAAGCAGAATGTACAGCATGCCTCTTTCAAATAATTGAATCACATTTCCAAGCTTTAGAGAAAAAACAAAACAAAAAAACACAACCTCCACCCTCGTCCAATTAGAGGTGTAAACGTACTAGAGAAAATGTAACAGACTCCCCAGATACCTGCAGAGCTAAGCCTTGACAAGTTTTAACTGCAAATGGATCTCCTTGATATAGACATCTACATTAGAACTGTCTAACCTTGTTGTTTCACTTTCTCCATTCTGCACAGTATGCCACGCTATAGGCCAACAGATCCTGCTGTCACTGTCAGCCTTCCATTAATACGGACCTCTAGTGGATAGCTAGCTCAACTGCTAATACACTAACTATGACATGAGGAGAGAGTGTGTAAAAGAGTAATCCATTTACAAACTAAATCCAAGAGAGAACAATTTGCACTCAAGTGTGAGAGGAATAAAGCAGGATCAGAGATAGCTAAAGAAAGGATTAAGGCTACAAAAGGAATAAAGTGAGGGTGGAAAAAGAAAGAATGGAGGAGGAGGAGGGGTAAAGGAACCTAGAAGCAAGTTTAAATGTGGAATTGGGTCACACTAAATAAAACTTTTAAATTATAAGTTTGAACCCTGACTTGGTTATCTATTTAATGCTGTTGCCTGAATCCATCGGATCACTAGGACTTTTATTTCTATAACTGAAGCATCATATTGGTTGTACAGAATAAGTCAAATCAACACAAAGATCTATTTGAACAACTGTTTGGTTATTTCCAGGCAGCATTATAGCCAGAACATTTGCTAGTTCACATTACTCTTCTATGGCATTATATAATTAGCCGATATTGTGTTAAGACTTCACAAGTCTGAAAATGTGACTGAAATTATATTAACAGATATGGGACCACCATCCACATCTTTGAAGGATGAAAGGGATATTGGTAGCAATATATAAAGTCAGATTTCTATGGACTATTAATGCCAGTGAAAAAAAGGAATAGAAAAATGGAGAGAAATGGCAAAAGAGGAATTAATGCTTTGGAGAGAAGAAATACATTGTGGAGAGTACACAGATACAGAGAAATAAAATGACAAGAGAAAACAATGCAACTAGCATGAATATGTATTTTTACATACAATGAATATCATAACTGTCACAAGCTACAAGCTGCATTGCAAATCTATATTTATTAGGCTACAGTAATTCATAATCAAGCACCCTATAAACAAATGTTTGTCTAGTTGTACCTTATGACATTTTGACATTATATTAAAAATTACCACAAGAACTACTATACAGTATATTCTTATATTTTCTCTTTCGGTTCCATTAATCTTGGCCCACAGGTGTCTCCTCAGCCACTAATATTAAACATGACAAATGTCACTGAGTCAAATTATAAAAGCTTAATAAAATCCCAGTTGTTTGTAGCTGGCATGCATTCAAGGTACTACCTATTTACAGACATGTAAATACAATTAATCTTCAGCAAACACTTTTGCCTAAACTACTGCCTAACACTGCTTAAAAAGATCTAGCCTAATAGCTCACCAATATTTGACCTATAATACTTATCATTTATAAAATCTAATCTTTCTGGACACAGTTATAAGAGGATGTCATTGACAAAATGTTACAGGCCAAAAAATCTGTTAATTTCATATATTTATTTACTATGTAGCACTAGCAGTGGCAGTAAAATGGTTTGACGAAGGGATGATGATGTAATCCTTTATTTTTCAGTCACCATCAATAGGTGCATTGACCCCACGTTCCCTTTTGAGATGCTGTACACCTGCCCTTTCCTCATGAAGGCATTCACAAAGACAGGATGGCAGTAGTCCTTTCGATTATAAATCTCTACAAAGTGCTAGAATGGGTTTCGAATATACTTAGGAAAGCAGTCCTTATATGTTTTATAAAGTATTATTAATGACAGAATTCAGAATGTACATAAAACCAGGATACACATCCTTGCGGATTCGCATTTCCACATATTTACACAAATATTTGATCTTATGGGAATTGAAAGCTATAGATGATTCTTAGATCAGAAAAATGTCCCACGTCTGGAACCCGATGTGTTTTTGTTGTTGCTGTAGTCCATCTATCTTAAGTTTAGATGTTTGATCTGACGTGCATTTCTGCTCAACAAAGTGAACAAAGTGGCTCTTTGAGAGTAATTACTGTGGGCATCCTTTCAACTTGAATCAGTCTAGACATTTTATACTAATATCACTCATCAACCAGACATATCTTTTTTTTATTTCTTTTCTTTGGCTGTTTGTTTTTTTGTTGTTTTTTGTTCAACACCATTTTGAATGAACTTTAGAAGGTCTTGTGCATAAAAATACCAAAAATCATTACAGACTCTACATCTACATGTACGGAATCTTGAGTCTAGTGTTGCTGGCTGTTGCTGGCCATCTAGCTGTGGATCCACCATCTGACCTAAAAGGCACTTCCTAGAAATTAATTGTTTTAGGGCCGATGAGCAAAATCTCAGTCTTATCGGAATTTAAAAGTAGAAAGTTATGGGTCATCCAATCTCCTATTTCCTTAACACACTCAGTTATCCGGGTTAATTGAGCTGTATCGCCTGGTTTAGATGAAATATATAGCTGAGTATCATCAGCATAACAATGGAAGCTAATTCCATGCCTTCTAATAATATTTCCTAACGGGAGCATGTATATTGTGAAGAGCAGGGGTCCTAGAACTGAGCCTTGCGGCACACCATAATTTACTTGCATTAGCCTGGATAGCTCTCCATTTAAATCTACGAAATGGTAACGATCGGACAGGTAGGATTTAAACCAGCTAGTGGTCTGGAGCTCCAGACCAGCAAGTGGTCTGGAGCTTCAATCAACTGTTTTGAACTTAATTTCAGAAACTAGGTAGAAAATGTTAAGTTGTAAATCATACAGTAACATACTACTTGGAATACTTACTATCACTGTACTTTTTAAAAAAGTATTTTTTTTTTTATTATTTGATGGGGGGCTGTTTTCGCTTTTTTTTTTTTCTATTTTAATTTTCCTCAGCAGCTTTCTTATCTCTTTTTTTCTATCTTTATCGATAGCTGTTAATAGAAACTGCAAATGTGGCTCAGTATCGAGTGTGAAAAATAAACCCCACCTAGAAAATCCCAGTTCCCCCTTCCTGGGACCATCTGGTACTTTTGGCCTTGTTACTGTGTGGCCTTCAAAAATCTTATCCTGACTTTTTGAAATTTTATAACAGTGGCTCAGTGGTTGAGATTTTGGCCTACTGATCAGAAAGCTCATATCTCTGCACTGCCAAGGTGCCACTAAATCTGCTTCAGAAAGCCTGTAAAGCCTCATCTTGCTCAGTTTGATCCTGTTGCTTTAAATAAAAAAGTTGTGAGTTAAAAAAACAAGTGTTTAAAATACCGTGTTTTCGTATTATACCTCTCTTGATGCTTTAAATGATCTATCACATGAACAAAATCTGAATCTGGCTTTTCTTCTCTGACGTAACCGCGAGTCGCTGACTCATCCAGGTCCCTCAGTGCGGTGCGTCGCTGCAGTTTAAATTCAGCCTGCATTTCTCACCTAATATACTTTCAAGTGTGTGGCAATAATAGACAATAACATGTTTTTTTCTATTGCTTTTTTTCTTCGTTTATGCATCAAGTTTTCTGAGTGATCTCAGAACTGAGGACCACAATTTTGTCATTTAGGCCCCCAGTTCTCTATTTATGAACAAACTGATGAAACATTTGACCAACATAAAAACTGGGAATTGATGTTTCGACAGGATATATGCAGCTACTGGTTTCAACATTTGTGTCACTGAAAATGGTACATAATCCAAATTTCGCAGCTATGTTTTACAGAATTCTATAAATGGTGGCGGTTTAGGGTGAGCTAAAGTGGCCATATACACATGTAAAATAACAAGTTTTTGAAAAAACAATACAATTTTCCACCAACTTGTTAATGAGTCCTTTCTTTTTCTCTCCTGCAGAAAAGAAATATACAACGTTTGCCTTTGACCTATTAGGATTTGTCTGATTACATTAAGAAACATATATTTCATTCCAAATGTACTCTAAAGGTAAATAAGATATTGCTTTAGTCTAGTTATTTTACTAAATACTTGCAGGATTTGTTTATTTACAGAATTATGCTAAATTTATGTTTTGAACAAATAAAATAATCACATTACATTTGCCATAATGAATAAAAATGAGCAGTTAAAGGAAAAAAATAACAGGAAAACTAATTGCAGCCATAATTACTAGTTAATAGCAGAATAATTACAAACTCCCAGTCATATTTAGAGAAGCTTAATCTTAATACTAAAGCAAGTCTAGCAAAAAAAAAAACAGATACAAGTCAAATGGAAAACAACCTCTAGGTTTGCCAAAGTTTCATGGTGAATCCAGTCACCATGTACAGCCCCTGGTTACCAACAAAATTAATTTGTCAAATCTAAACTGAAAGCTAAATTCTTTTGCATTAGTCTGTTCTGCACAAAATCTGATTACCCCAATTTAGATAAAATTTTTTAATATTATTTACATTACATTCATCATTTGAAATCCTGTCTGGATTTTATAAGCGGCTTCATAAATAATACAATAACTCATTAGTTGTACTTGTCAAACAATCCAAATACAAATGTACACATTTCATTGATAAGACTGTGTTTAATGACGCACATAGCTATTTATATTTATTTTTATTCCTGAAAAATAATCATATTTTCAACCTGAAGTAAATCACATTCTGATAAGACCCGTGAAAGGAAAAAAGCAATTATGATAAACTTAAATACTTGTTTATTATATGTTGATTAATTAGGCTAATGTTTCCTACTGTTTTTATACCTGTCATTCTGTATTTTATTGACTCCATTTTTCAAATTAAAAGGTAATGACAAATGTATATAGCAAAATGGAGAAAAGTGGAGAAAAGCTCTTGCCTTGCTAAGCTTATGGTCTGGGTTTTGTATAACGTATTCTTTTAATTTGGTGTCTGGACTTAAGTCTCTGATTGCACTTTGATTGCAAACTGACCATTTTGTTGTGTGTGTTATGTTGAACATATGAGTAGTAGATTTATAAGGGTAGCACAACATTTCTGATGCCATTCTCATTAACAATGAGAAATGCTAAATTATTTTCTGGAGTTAAAATCCAAATATGGTACTAATATTTTGAGCAAAGTTTCACAGGGAGGCTCATTGTATTTGTCAGTGTGTTTATATCTAATCTTGGCGAATTGGTTAAGTTAAATGAACAGCTACGGTTCACTAACTCTCAAATGGATTCCATTAAGCCTCAAGCAGATCAATTGTCTGTCAATTTTTTCATTTTAATCCTAGCTTGTGTTCTCCAAGCCCTGATTCTCCATCATTTATGAAAGAAACAATACAAATGTATTTCTGGATACGTTTGAATCTAAATCATGTACAGGTTCTCTCTGGTTTACAACCTTGTTTTTTAATTGCTTAAAAAATGTCATATCACCTACAGAAAATGTCAGAATGTGAAGGGCAGGTTCAGAAACAAAAAAGGGAAGCAGACGGAAAGGTAATTACACAGACAGATCCGAATGCCTTTGATCAAAAGAACATTTCAATGTCACTCAAGTTAAAAATACCCAAAAAAAAGGTAAAAAAAAATGACTAGCAAGACAGACAGAAAAAAAAAAAAAACAGAAGAATGAACAGAAATCAGAGAAGATTATGGCGAGCATGAAGATGGAGTTTGTAGAGTTAGAGAGAGATATGGTATAAACAAGCATTAGAAGAGAGAGGGGTGCCCATCAAGTCCCGGCATGTTGTGTTAATGGTTTGCTGATTGCTGTGCTGTTACCAGCCATCACTGGGTAATTGCAGCTGGGGTTTATAGCAGTGCTAAAATGCAGAAATACACGTGGGGCCACACACTTTTCCATTCCATCACTCAACTCAACCAAAATGGCTTCCGCATTATCCCTTGGCATTGGAAAGACACCTGTGAATTTTTTTTTGCGTTTTAGCCGTATAACAAAAAAAAAACCAAGCACGATCATAATGCTTTCTAAGCCGAGAACATGCCGAAACCAGTAGTACAAATTCTAATCCAGTTTTCTGCACGGCAGGCTATGAGCGTTTAAAAGAGATGAACACATTAAATGGACGAGAAGGGAATGGTGCAGGAAGAATACGAATCTCCACGGAATGAATAAACGTCTCATTCTCTATCTCTCTCCCCATCCTGGATGATGTGCGAGTGAAGCGGCTGAGGGTTGCCTGGCGACAGGGTTGCCTGGGAGCAAGGCTTTAATGAACAGTCACGGTGTTGCGGTACTCTGTAGTGCTCACACACAAAGCTACGAGTTTCGCCACAGTCCAAGTCAGAGCATGCAGGCAACGATGCAGCTGCTGAAACAAAATGGCTGCTGTCAGGAAATTCTGTTGATCTGTGCCTGAGGAAGGCAATTAAAGCAGCCACTCAGGAGAGAGAGAGAGAAAGAGAGAGAGAGTGTGGGGGAGCATTAAGGAGGAAAAGGGGCTCTGCATTGCACATCTGCTGAGGTTATACCCAAAAGAAATCCAAATTCTTGAGTACAGCTCAAATACACATTGTATATTTGTAATAAACAATCAATTAGCTATAATATAATTTATAACTAAACTGTCTTTTTAATGTTTTTTTCGCTGTTTTACTTGAAAATGGGACAGATATACAAGGTTACAGTATTTAAACATTTCAAATAGCGTCTACTACACAATCTTTTGCACAAAGTAATACTTTTCTGTTATATATGCCAACACATATGTTACTGGCATAATTATGGGATGACAAAAAATAGGGTTGGACAAACACTTCAACCTCTCAGCTTCAAAAAAACACAAATAACCTGCTGAAAAGCTCAGCCGGATTTGACCAGCTGTCAGCTGCCAAAACAGGAAAAGCTCTTGAGCTAAAAGACCATCTTTACCAACTGGGAAGTCCTTTTACAGTTTATTATTCATCTTCATGATCCTAATGGTTGCAGTGGTTTGGGAGTCTACCCTGGAACACTGGTTTCAAAGTAGATCTTAGATCTTTGAATCAGCTTATTTTTAAAATGATAAAGTTTCTGTATTACTGCTAATCATGGCACGTCATTTTTATAATTTCCTCCCAGCTGGCAAAGAAAATTTACCAATTTGACCACTTTGGCCTGTGTGTTGACAACGGGTAATTGGTCAAGAACAATATCAAAATGTTTTTATTTACTAACTTGCAATGCTATTTTTCTTTAAAGCTAATGGTTGGATAAGGATAAGGTACAGTATATAGTACGATTAGTTCAGAGCCTGAATACTGTAATTATTTAGTGGTTTATATTATTTTGTCACCAAATTTTCTCTGTTGGTTTGTGTTGAAAAATAAATTGCTTTTACAAAGCTTTCCTATTACCCACCTGTTTGGTAACTGCCATGTTGGGAAGCATTCTTCGTGTATGGATACGAATAAACAGAGATATTGAATGTCCCACTTGTCGAACACTTATGTTTCACTTTTAGATGTTCTCATTTTTGCAGCACAGCTCTCTCTCACATGTGTCACAGACGTCATATCAGTGGCGTTTGCACATGAGTCATTTGTTAGACTTGCTAAACTTGATCTGTTTTACCAACATTCCTAACTTTAGGACATAAAAAAATGCGATATGGGATTTACTCACACTCAAACACTTAGCTGTGCTAAGAGTTATGGGGTACAAGCTAGTAAGCAGACCATTAGGAAAAGAATTTTCCGACATTTTCTCTCTTTCTCTTAACATTACTACAAATAGCTACCATTAGCAAGCTTGAACCATAGTGTTATTATTATTGACCGTGCCTGCTATATGTGCATAGCCTAATGCATATAGTAAGTGGCCTCCATCTGTGCTTTGCACTGGCCACTCCATACATAGATAAATTTCTAAACATTTTATATTACAGTGCTGTTGAAGTGGCAAATCGGATTGGTCAAAGTGTTGAAAAGTATTACACAACTTTCTTTTTTATTATTTTCAATCTTTGGCAACTATTGTATTAAGAGGAATATAACAAAAAAGATAGCAATGTGAGTTTGAGAGGCCATGTGAGTTAGGTTTATTGAAAAATCTAGAACAGATGATCTTATATAAATGTTAGTAGTAAGGCAATAAAAATACAAAGTAAAATAGCAACATAGCAACCCTTTACCAACCTGGACCCATAGTGTTATTATTAAACAAAGCAGGAATTTGAACACAGAATGACAACCAAAGCTTATTTCTTTGTTTAAACCAGAGTTCCCAAAACCTTTTCTTATTAAGGGCCAAAAATCTAATCTGATCGAGGGCCGTGGGCTAACAATAAATGTTGCATTATACTAAACATGATATTAAAATTAAAGTTGGCTTGGTTGCTTTCATCTATTATTACATATGTAATAAAAAAAAATTATTGATTAATTGATATAAATCATTACTCTGTAATCTGCTATTTTGTATGATCCGCTGTGGCGTCCCCCAATGGAAGAAGCCAGAAGAAGAAAAAGAAGACTCTGTAATCTATAAATGACATTTATAGTACAATGAAAAGCAATCCAATTTACTGTACACTACAGTTCAATGCCTAATACAGCATTTCAGCGACCTCTGAAGAGAGACCAAATGGCATTGTTTTCCCCATTTTTCCCGCTTCTTAAAATTGGCATGGTTAAGGCATCTCACATTTAAACACATAATAAATAAATACATTTCCCAAATTCCTTGTCTGTGTGTCAACACACTTGGCCAATAAACCTGATTCTTTCTTTTTTTTCCATTTACTTGGTTGGAAAAGTTTAGCAGTAAGTGTTGGACCCCACAGTATGCATAGTAAACAGTACACATTTTCCACAAAACCAGAATGTGCTTGATGAATTTTGTATGCCAAGTGTCATTTACTGATACAGATGGTAGTGAAAAAATGATTTGTAGAGTCTGGTATGCCAGCACACAGCTTCATGCATCCCAGTATCTAAATTAAAGTTGGATTCACTGAGAAATGAGAGAACCACTGTCTGAGCCATATGTTTTTCTGGCCTTGATATATTGTGCAACTTTGTTAGGGTTTTAAGTTTGCACCATCTCACTGCATTTAAAAACTGTATGTGTTTGTGTATGTGAATGTGATTACTTTAACTGATGCAACGGGATGAGGCATAGGCAACTGTCCGAACCCCCCAAACCTCAACGACTAGCATTTTGAATACGGCAGAGAAAAATCTGCATATGCTAACTAAGGGGTGATAGTGAGCTTATGTTTTAGTTGCTCAAAACGTACTTGGCACTGCTTCGTCCATACATCACCAAACTCATGCTTTACCTGCTTTCAGGGCTCCATCTTTGACCACTTTTCCCCCAACGTATCCAACTTGGCAAAGCCCTCTACAAAGTGGCGATAATAACTCGCAGAGCCAAAGCACGAACGCAATGTAGTTCCTGAATGCTTCCATTTTGCCACAGCCTCAATTTTACTGGGGTCAGTAGAAACCCCTGCCAGTATCTTTGGATTTAATGAATTATAGTCAATGCACATGCGGAGACTATTGTCCTTTTTCTTTACCAATACAACCGGTGAAGCATATAGACTACAATTTTTCCTTATACTTGTGTACCCAGCAGTTGATTGATTATGAGCCTTTCCTACCTCGTACTCTGCTCATAACTCAAATAATGTTGCCGAACCGGGACCTCGTCTAGTAGGGGTATCTTATGTGAGATCAGGTTTGTATGACCTAAAGTCCCCTTATAACTAGAAAAGACTGAACTAAACCTATGTAGCAATGCTCTTACCTGCTCTTCAATGGCTAGGCCAAAGATATTCACAGTTTCAATTTGTTTCTGAACCCCTACTCTCCTCTCAGCACAGTGTGAATTAACGTCTCAGGGTTACGGACGTACCCCTTGTTCCCCGAGGGAATGAGACGCTGCGTCGAAACGCTGTGGGAATGCCCTGTGTTGTCCACGCTCTGAACCACGTGTAAAATCTAGCCAATAGGCAAGCCGTGACGTCATAGACCGGCGATGTCGCGTAAACCAGGAAGCTACAAGATGGCTGTGCGGTGGTAGCGATGTTAGCTTCTGCAAAGGGACAAGGTAAGCGCCGGGATGCAGGGAGTGTGCACGGGGAACTAGGGTTACGTCTGTAACCTAGAGACATTCCCTTTCAGGAACTCGAGCTGCGTCGAAATGCTATGGGATTGAGTGTCCAATCGTGCCAGACTGACCAGACCCTGCCAAGAGAGTGAGGGCCTCGGCACCAACATGTAGGACAGAGGAGCCCGGGGTGGCTCTGAGGTCAAGGCCATAGAACCTGACAAAGGTCAGCGGGGTGAACCAACCCGCAGCGTCACAGATGTCCCGGAGTGACACTCCAGCGTACCCGGCTGGAGAGGCTGCCACACTCCGGTGGAGCGAGCCCTCACCCTGATCAGAGCGGGGACCAGGACTCACAGCTAAAAGGATAGCATCCGCTGCAATGAAAAAAATAATACACCCAAAGTCTAGTACTAGTAGGTCCAACCAATTTTCCCACCATTTTCTTTCATGCTTTCTTCTGAATACCTGTAGGGCATTTTCTTATCAATGCTGGAGCGTTGATATTTCCAGGCTTCTCTATGATGGGCTACACACACAACCCACACACACCCACACACACACACACATATATATATATATATATATATATATATATATATATATAAGAGAAAAGGGGAGAAAAAAGCTGACTGTAATCCGTCATAGCAGAGCTCTGGCCTGCCAGTCTCATAAAGTAGCACTGTGTGAAAATGTCAGTGTCACAGTGATGGCTCAGGCTCCGCTCTGACGAGCCGTGGGCTGCTAACAGGGTCACAGACACTCGGATTAAAACTCCTCGCCTATGTTTCAAAACATACGCTTAACACATTTTATTTTTAATCAGAACCATAAATTTCAATGTATGTTTTAATTGCTACAACAGTTAGGGGTGTTTTCTGTGTGTTTTAGAACTACAGATGCCAGGACGAAGGAAGCATCTATATAATAGTACTGTATGTGTCTCACTTTTTAAATTATTGTATAAAGGTTTGAAATATGACCATGCCCTGTTGCCCAAGCAGCAGCATAGGCAAGAGTAATAATAACATTAACAGTGTTGGTAAATGTTAAAATTTTTAAGAAAAAAAAAAACTAAGCAACAAAACATGATTGAGTTGTTATAGGAAATTCATTGATGAAAAAGAAAAACAAACAAAAAAAGGTTACTGCTACCCAACAAGGGCAGTTATTTTAGAATAACAGCAAGTCCTAAAGATTTTTTTTCTTTTATACAATAGCAATCCTTCCATTAATTACAAGTTCAAAATGTAAAATTATTTAATGCATAAAACAAACATATTTTTAACAGTTTTAACACAAATTTGTGTTTTCTTAGAAGCTATAAAACTTATAAAACTTGTTAATAAGAAGAGAAAAGTTAACAAGATATAAAAATAGCTCTTACCAAGAAGCCCCCTGTCTTGAAAACTCACATGGCACAAAACTAACTGTTACAAAGTTCTAAAACTAGAGACTAAATGCTCTACAATTGTAATAATTCTTAATATCTCTTTGTTGAATGTGTTGTTATCTGTCTTTATGTTCTTATATTACCTACAATACAAAATAACATATTTAAACATTTGCATTAATATAAACCTGTTACACAGTAGCTCTACTATCACATCAAAGGTTCATCTACACCTTCTAACCAGTGCTGGACAGTGAAAAAGTAAATGTAATTCGTTACCGTGCTTAAGTACCTATTTCCTATTTCGTGTATCTGTATTTTCATTTTAGGAGACTTTTATTTTACTTAACTACATTTTATTGTAAAATATCTTCCTTTCTACTCATCTACATTTTGTGAAATTGTTTGTTCCTTTTTATTTGTGTGGATAAAGACTTAACTGGTCAAGCACACAGCAATTCACCAAACTTCTGAATTGTCTTGTGACTAAAATGATAATAGGAATATTATAGTCATAATAAATGATAGTACTTTTGACACTGAAGTATATTTAAAGGCAAATACTTTTGTACTTTTCTCAAGTTTAAAGCGAGCACTTTTTCTTTTACAAAAGTAATATTTTGGCCAGTGTATCTCTAATCTAACTTAAGTACATGGTTTGTGTACTTTATACCCACTGCTTCTGACCAATCAGAAATGAGAAATTTAACAGCACTAGGTTTAAGGATTAAAAAAAACAGTACTGTTTAAAATGAGCTTTCCCACGTATTTACATATGTAAAAGTCTCTTACTAGTGTTTAAATAATAACCCTTTTATTTTAAGATGCTATTAAAAATGTTAAATGCCCCACTTAGTAAACCTGGATTTCTGGAAACTTTATGCACAATGCTTATATCTTAATTACATCTACTATTATTACAGAAGTACTCTGCAGTTATTTCCTGAATATACTCATAAATTTCCCCAGCAATAAACCCGCTTCCCTTAGGTGATTTGACATGTACTGACCCTCTGGTTGGAAGTCCACATAAAGACCTTCTCTTCCTCTATGCCCTCATAAAATCGCTCCTTTTTTAGACGTGACCTTTTCTCTCAGAGCTCTGCTGCCCTCCACCCTGTCTCAGGTTTTAGATTGAAGTGACAAGACCAGTACGTGAGCCAGCTGAAGGCGACAATGCTGTCAGAGCGAGGAGTCTGAGGTCTCATCAGCGGTGTGACAGAAGCCACAAAGACAGTTACATCCTACAAACAAACTGGTTTAAGTGCACAATAACAAGCACACCAACATAAACTCTCTCTCTCTCTCTCTCTCTCTCTCTCTCTCTCTCACATACACACACATTTTCTCTTTATTTTATTTGCCTTTTATTCTGCTTGACTGATGGTGGCAATCGGAAATAAAGCCATCACCATTAACATATTATTTACTGGCCTAGTGCTCAGCTTTTAGTGTCTTCTCATTGCTTGAAAAAAGAAAAACTCTCACTTGAGATCTGATTTACAGAAGGCACCGAGGCTACTGCAGTGATTTAGCACCGTCATCAAGAGGCCCTCAATTATACAGGTCACAGGCTGTTCTCTTCGTTTCTACTCCTCAGTCTAAAGGTTGATGTGCCAACCTACAGTAGTTCCATGCAGCTCAGGCTGAAACTTAACTGTGTGTAGGTGGGCTTCAGTGTGTAGAAGGGCTTCGTAAGTGGAGATAAGTGGGAAGAATTTGTGTGTGGTTTTTACTCTATGGCACAATGACCTGGAACTCTGTAGCAAGTGTGAATATTTTACTGCTAACAGCAAAAAAAAATGGCAAGACCAAAGAAAGAGATCATTCCTTATCACAACAACACAGACAATGTTGAAATGTTGCACCTCAGAAAAAGTGTGTTTTGGCATTTGATGCTGCAAACAGTTCAAATATTTAAAGTATCCAACCCACATGAACTGTTCCACAAACTGTGGAACTAAAATTGGCATTCTATGTCTCCTTTCAGAATCTACACAAAACAGTCCAGGAAAAAAGTTCAATTGTTTTTTCAGAAGTATTTACCAAGAGGGTAACGATAACTTTCAACATGATGCTACCACTACCATGCTTCACCATGTGGATCAAGACCTACATATAACGTTGAGTGTTTGTGCAAGAAGCTGTGTGAAAGCATCTCAAAATGGAGTGTGTGAGAGTGTGTAAATTAGGCGGAGTCTGGGGGATATGTAATTACTCTCAGATTAGGCAGAAAGGCGGCCGGCACAGCTCTGACTTTGATGGGATTAAACACTCAATTACCCAGCAAATCTGCCTCTTCCCCTTACCATTTTACACACACAGACACGCACACACATTCCCATCCACACTTTCGACAACTAAACTTCACACCACGACTCCATTACAAATAGAGTTACACACACACACACACACACACACCTGTTCTATTTCCACCTAGCCCTGCCAATCTCCTCTACTTTAAAATCTCAGATAACCATTAACCTACCACCGAGCTCATCTAACCGAGGCAATATTCTTCCCCACACACACACACACACACACACACACACACACACACACACACTTACACACGCACAGACCCTAAACCTTCTTTCCCAAATGCATAATAAATGTAAAAAAAAAACAGAGGTCAAATAAAACTTTACAAAACTTCCAAAAGTATCTATTTAAGTAATAACAGTTTAAACATATGACAAGTTTGTCTGCTAAACGACGTAACTATATATATATATGTATATATATAAACATTTGTTTATTTGTTTTGGGTGTTAATCCAAATCTATTTATAATCTATAGTTTGTGATCATCAAATTTACAGCCTTCCAATCAAATGAAAGTTATTCAGACACAAGAATATAAAGAAAGGTCAATTCAGAGAGCTGAAGCCTTAAATCTGTAGACTATGACAGCCTTTCCAAAATATTGATTATATTCATCCTGTCACTGTTTATGTTGGATGCCATGTACATTAAGATATATATATGCCTTGAAGCTAATTTCTTTTAAATGGTTTTGCATAAACTTTCATAAATCTTTTACATAGAAAGGTCTCTCAAGTGACCTATGTCCCTAGAAATGTTGTGTACTTCAAATAACGTTGATTGCATCTACAATAATTACATAAATACACTGCTCTTACTCCCTGTATTGCAGAGTGCTTTTAGGCCATGTTCCCTGGTCCTGTTGGTAGATACATCAATTTTAGAGAGGTACACGGTAATATTTTAGAAATAATGGGGGTAAGGCTTGCACATAATTTGCAAAATGATATTTTTATGATGTGATTGGGAGGTCTTGGTAAAGCCAGGACCGTGGCTGAAGACTACATTATTATCCAGGGTGTTTGATGCAAGTTAACTCTTTCAAGTTTTATCCAATTGTTTTAAGATTGGGTTTAAGATCTGGTTTACTTATATCTGCCATGCTGTAAATAAGTGTGTTAGAAAGAACATAAATGTAAAAAATGTGGCTGATGATAGATAGATAGATAGATAGATAGATAGATAGATAGATAGATAGATAGATAGATAGATAGATAGATAGATAGTGCTGATTGGCTGCTATAATAAAATAGTCAATGGTCATGATTCTTACCAGTCTTTGTGTTAGAGTGTGCGAATGTGTGTGTGTGTGTGTGTGTGTGTGTGTGTGTGTGTGTGGGCCCTGATCTTGAGATCTTCCAATAAATAACCCCCCAAGCATTTCTTTTGTTTGTGAGAGCATTGGAGAGGATACTCTTTTTTCATAGAATTATGGATTGCTTGACATTTCAAATGTCATCCACATTCCCAGAGGTAAAGTTCCAATCAGTTTTTTCCACCGTTGGCTGGTGTGACGCTTAAATGTGAAAGTCCAAAAATGTAAATGTATAATGATGTGCAGCTGATATTTTCTTTGCGTGGTTTACTGGTCCTTGGCATAGCAGCACGGCTGTATACATCAAGCTGAATCATACCAGTGCTCCAGATCACATGAAAAATCTAATGTTAAATATTATTTTACATACAGTAAATAAGTACAGTGAAAATTTAACAGAAGCATGAAATCGGAAATCAGTCTAATCTCAGCAGTTTTACTCAAAGACTCATAACAATAAACCCTGAAAATATGCTGTGTTTACATCCTGCTTATTTCTGGTTTTGGTCCTGTCCTTATATTATCTCTTGTTGTTTATTACCCTACTGTGTTCACCTGTTATGTGTTTAGCTCTTGTTCAGTTTTGTCTAACTATTTTTGTCTTTTTGTCACAACTCCCTCTGTAGGTCCCCCTCCTTCTTGCCAGAGGGAGCCCTCACCTGAGTTCTGAACATTTCTGGGGTCATGGGTCACTTCCTGTTCTTAGGACTTTTATACTGGGCTAATGCTCAGCTACAATGTGAAGTATTGTGTGTCCTTGTGTATTTTAAGCCGTTTCATGTTCCATGCCTGTTTGTTTCATGGTGTACTGAGCTTTGCTCTATTGTGACCACGTTTTATTAGTTTACCCTGTGGACTGTTTGTATCATGTACCAGACTCTCTAGCTTGCTACCTAGACTGTGTTTGTTGGATTAAGGATTTGTAATTAATAAAACAGCATATGGATTCTAATCATCTGACTCCTGTGACCTTGTCAAAGAATATGGAGAATCCAGCAGAGATTCAGAGATTTCAGAGACTACAGATCAGTTATCAAAAGGAAATGCTGTACTCATGGTGTACCTCAAACAGCTGGAATCACACCAAACCACTAACTCGCGCCTTCTACAAGACGGTTCCTGCCATTGATTTCTCTAACAGTGCAATGTATTTTTTAACCACCAAGCAAACACCTAAGGAATAGAGGCTACCTAATGTGCATTTTTGCAACAGGCACAGGAAAAAGACATGCCAGCCGGCAAGGAAACTCGGGTTGGCGCTAAAAAGTGAAAGCATGCCAATCCATGAGTGAGACAGGCAGACACCGGAGAAAGGCAGGCCGATCCTTTTGTTACATGCGTCACTACCTTTCCAGTGATGTTTTAGCACTGTGGCACCACGTATGGAGTACGTATCATAACCCCAGTACCGTGGGACCTTGTGGAGGAAATACAGCAAGCACAAACCAATGAGCCTGAACTACCAGACTGGCCAAACAGTATGTCCTGGCCAAGCTAAGATTACAAATCATAGAATGGGTACACACAGCACTGAGAACGGGACACCCAGGAATCTATCCAGCACTGTCAACCTGGTCCAGAATGCTTTTTAGTGGCCATCACTATGCACTGTAAAAACTGTGCAAAACTACACTGAAGCCTGTATCCCTTTCACCAAAGTCAGGACATGTCAACTACCTGTCAACTACCCTACAAATTACTGGAACCCCTTCCTATATTGACTGTTGATTTACTGGTTGTGGTAGACTGATTCTTCAAGGCCTGTAGGTTCTTGCCACTCAAGGGTTTACCCACAGCCATTGAAACAGCCACAACTCATGTCACCACTCCCAATCCAATATGCAGGCTAAACGTGTTAACCAGGAGTTAGGACGATTTTTAAGTATGTACTGTAACCAGGAGTTCCTCATTTAGACAGAATATGCCCAAAACATCCTAACTCACTTCTTCACCAACCTGACACTCCCAGGAAATTGCAAGGCATGGGACATGCTTCTACATCAATGAAAGGTTGTGTACATATGTAACAGCTATGAAGAAGTTGTCCTGTCCTGATCTTGAAGCGCTCTTCATTAACTGTAAGCCTTTCTACTCACAGCAGGAGTTTTCCTCTTTTAGTCTGGTCAGTGTTTATATTCCTTTGCAAGCGTGTATAAATGCAGCCCCACAACAGCTGGCTGATTGGATTGCAGATACTGAGCAACAACACCCGGACTCTGCTGTAATCTTTCACGTGGACTTCAATAGAGCAAACCTCACATGGGAACTTCCAAAATTCAAACAGCATATTACATGCCCCACCAGAGATAAAAACATTTTGAACCACTGCTACACCACAATAAAGGATGTATATCTCTCCATCTTTTAGGATTCTCTGTCCACTGCCTAGTTTATCTTCCAGTGGAAACAAGATGGCGGTGCCGCAGTAGCTCGCAGCGACCTCTCCGAAACCAAGAATGGTGCTTTTACCGTATTTAGTCCGACTTTTCATAATACATAGACAGAGACAGCTGTGTTCATGTATACGACCATTAGATGCTGTTACGGTACAGAAATCATGCAACCACTAATCTGCATGATGATATAATCAATGACCTTTGTGACCTCGGCTTGTTGCGACCTTGGCAACAAAGTCCAGGCCCCCAGCCCTTGGTGTCACCTGATGCCAGTGGCAGGGAGAGTAGGCATTGGAAGCGCAGCTCCAGGAAGCGGAAGTGGTGCAAGCGGGCGGGTGTCCATGCTAGGCTAAATGCTAACCCTAGCCGGCCGGCTCTCCCGTCCATTCTTAATTTAAATGTCTGCTCCCAGAACAATAAACTGGATTACATCCAACTGCAGTGGAACACGCGGCAAGAGTTTAGAGTGTGAACTCTATGGCACTATTAGCGACCTGCAGAATGCACACGCTGATGGATTGTTTATTCACGCCAGAGATTTCAATAATGCAAATCTTAGGACTCTGCTCCCTAAACTCCATCAACATGTGGACTTTGCAGCAAGAGCAAACATGCTGGATCTTGTTTTCACAATCATCCCCGGCACGTATCGTGCGGATTCCCACCCCATCTCAGCTACTCAGACCATATCTCTGTTATGCTAATTCCAGCATAGAGACTGCTTGTCAGATGCTCTAAACCAGTTCTGAAACAGGTAAAAACCTGGCCAGCAGGCGCTACCTTTGCTCTTTAGGACTATTTTGAGTGCACTGACTGGGACATATTTAGGGAGGCTGCACCCACTGGCGATTCCATCAACTTGGAGGAGTACACATCATCAGTGATCAGCTACATCAGCAAGTGGGTTGATACTGTGACCAACTCCAAGAACATTACTACACACTCCAACCAGAAGCTGTGGATAACCGCAAAAGTGCATGCGCTGCTGAAACAAAGAGACTCCGCCTTCAGGGCAAGGGACAAGACAGCCTTAAGAACAGCAAGAGCCAAACTGTCCCGTGCCATCAGAGAGGCAAAGCGCGGAGACAACTGGTTCATGTGGCAGGGCATCCAAGCGATCACAAATTACAAGACAACTTTACCTGCTTTTGATTGTGACCATTGTAATGGAGTGTTCAAGACCCAGCTTCCACCCTCACTGGACCCCATGCAGTTTGTGTACCATCCAAACTGTTCCACGCACAATGCAATCTCCACGGCCCTCCATCTGGCCCTTACCCACCTAGACAACAAGGACACATACATACAAATGCTGTTCATAGACTTCAGCTCAGCATTCAACACAATCATCCCTCAGCATTTGATCGACAAGCTAAGCATACTGGGCCTGAACAGCTCCCTCTGCAACTGGATCCTGGACTTCCTGACTAGGAGACCTCAGTCAGTGTGTGACCTTAGACCACTGCTGTTCACTCTGCTGACTCATGACTGTGCAGCTCGAATCACATCATCAAGTTTGCTGTCACACTGTCCTCATACATGTCCTGCACCACCCTCACATACTTCTCTGACACACCTGACTTCCTCATACAATACAATAAAGGAGGAAGACTGTAGTGTGAAATTCAGGGAAGAGGTCAGACAGGTGCTCAGTGGTGGTGAGGAGGTACTGGGTGATTGGGCAACTACTGCAGAAGTGATAAGGGAGGCAGCTAGAAAGGTACTTAGTGTGACATCTGCAAATAGAAAGGAAGACAAAGAGATGTGGTGGTAGAATGAGGAAGTGCAGGAAAGCATAAGGAGAAAGAGGTTGGCAAAACAATAAATTAGCAATAAAGGATGTAGATGGAAATTTTGTTGACTAGTACATGTGTGTGTGAATGAGATGGAGGGCTGTGGAGGGGTGTGGTTGCAGGAAGAAGAGGTGGAGGAGTTCAGGTCCCTGGGGTCAACAGTGCAAAGTAATGGAGAGTGTGTAAGAGAAGTGAAGAAACAAGTGCAGGCAGGATGGAGTGGGTGGAGAAGAGTGATAGCAGGAGTGATTTGTGATAGAAGGGTATCTGCAAGAGTGAAAGGGAAAGTTTATAGGACTGTTGTAAAACCTGCAATGTTGTATGGTTTAGAGATCAACTAAAAGACAGGAGCTGGAGGTAGCAGAGATGAAGATGTTGAGATTTTCGTTGGGAGTGACGAGGATGGACAGGATTAGAAATTAATTTATTTGAGGGACTGCGCATGTAGGACGTTTTAGAGACAAGGTAAGGGAGGCGATATTGAGATGTTTTGGAGATAAGGGACGTGGGGTATATCGATAGGAGAATGCTGAGGATGAAGCCACCAGGAAGGAGGAAAAAGAGGAAGGCCAATGAGAAGGTTTATGAATGTGGTGAGGGAAGACATGCAAGTAATTGGCAGGTAGATGTAGAGGACAGGGGGGTATGGAGACAGATGATCCGCTGTGGCAACCCCTAATGAGAGAAACCGAAAGAAGAAAATGAAGAAGTGTACCTACCGTAACTTCAAGAAAAACATAAAATTAACTAAAAAACGTTCCCAATATTTGTACTAACTATATTATGATATGTAGGCTGTCTTAGCTATTTTAAGTAAAGTCAAGTCTAGAAGCTTTTATTGTAATTTCTACTATACAAAGCTATTCTCTCTATCTATTAAAATTAGCATTACAGAGCTCAAAGGTTGAGGTAACATCCAGCATTTCATTCATTCAAGAGTGAAGGGAAAATGTAACTAACCATTAGTCATGAAACAGCCTTCTATTAGCAAACACCAACTCAAACCAGATAACAAGCAAGCTAGCAATCAGGCAAAGTGTGAGCCAGTTGGCCAGCACAAATGGTCCAGTGTGCGGCTTTTAACGTTAAACTCTCCATTTGGATGGGTCGCTGTGTGTTGCTTCAGTTGGTCAATTGAGGTAATGATGACAGAGAGTGAACTAACTATAGAGATACAATTAAAAAGTGAAGTGCAAACACAAAGAGAGAGAGAGAGAGAGAGAGAGAGAGAGAGAGAGAGAGAGAGAGAATACAGAAATACCGTATTGTAACTACATTTTAAAAATGACTCTTTTTAAAATATATTTATATACAAAAATTACTGAAAGTTAGCATAATTGTCTTGTGAATCATTTTCTTTAAAAACCAAACAAGGCTTCTGCAGTCTATTTGAAAATATATGCAATATTGAATGAGAGAAAACAAGCTCAAGAGAGGCAGACTGAGGCAACAATGTCAGGTAATTATCACTACTAACACCATTTGATCATTAAATTGCAGAGGGAACCATGGCAACAAACACAAGCAAAAATATAAATCTGATATACAAGACAAGAACATTTTCTGTTCGTAATCAAAATCCCCCTGCTGTAAAATGTATGGCATATTTATTTTAGAAATCCTGGTTTAATAAAAGTGATGGTCCCAAGGGCTACACGTTGTGCATATAATTACTGTGTGACATCCCACATAAACACAAATATAAGCAAATAAAAAAAAATAAAAAAATTAATTTAGAAAAAAATCTCTTGTACAGTATACGGTGACCAAAGCATGTCAGTGCAGTAGTTTGGCTGTAGCTTGGCCACTCAGCTAAGTCATAAGTAAATCTAATGCTAGTGATTAATGTAATCCATTGATCATTAAGACCTAAAACATAAATTAAGGTCAGAAAAATATATGTAATTTCATTCTGTCATAGATTTGAATGTTGGATATTTTCAACGTGCAAATATAATGCCAATAAAGCATGCAGCATATCACACAAGAGACCACTTTGCAAAAAAAAAATGGAAGGAAAGAAAAAAAGAAAGAAAGAAAAAGGATGTATGACATTCAAAGTCTCCAGATTCTTGAAGGTTCTTGGTTAAACCTAACAACTTATTTCCTTATAATAGTTATGCATAAATTGTACCTGTGACTATTTATAGCTTGTCACACCATGTATTTACTTTGTTAATGTTGAGTTCACATAGTAGAGTACAGTAGAAAGGTTACATTTCATTATTTTCAGACAACCACAGAACTATTGGGACAGCTGAATCTCAAACTGCTACCACAAAGGTGGAGGCACACATTTGCATAGGATGTCTTTGGATACAGCAGCATAAAATTTCTCTTTTTTTTTATCTAAAAGACCCAAACCTGTTCCATTATGACAATGCCCCTGTTCAAAAAAAAAACCCAGCTCAATAAAGAGATGGTTACCTGAATTTCTAACGCCCGTGGTTAAAAAAGCACAAATCTCCACAAGCAGACTTCAAAAACTAGTGGAACATCTTCCCAGAAGAGTGGAGCTTATTATAACAGTTAATAGTGACTAAATGTGAAAATGGGATGCTCAAAAAGGTCATATGAATATTCAAATAAACTAAATACCTTAACCAGTACGAGACAAACAATAATTTGCTAAAACAAAGAAAAACCTATTCTAAAATTGGGCATAATAATAATTTAAGTTATAGCGTAATTGACACAGAGGATTCAAAATAAGTACTGACGTCTCATTTTTTATTAGTGAAGCAAATATTTTAGGCTTTGCTTTTTAGCAAAGCCTATGTAGCAGAAATTAATTATATTCAGAAGAAAAAAGTGCTGAAAAGAGAGTGCAGGCCAGCCTGTGCAGGGTCTAAACGGGTGCTCGAATGGCTAATTACTTGAAGAAACAGGTGGTCTCTGATTGGACAAGCTCATTAACTCATCGCTCCCTATTAATGACTGTGAGTAGCTTTCTGTATATGTCCTCCTACACTGCTGCGGCCGTATCCATTTTTCCTTATTACACGGCGAGTTGAGCCGAGACTCAGCCATTTCACAGTGATGAAAGATATGAGAGGAGATGATGTATCTGACACCGATCATAGGGAGAAATGTTGGCCCCAGGGAGACACTAGCATTTTATAAACTGGCTTTAGTGTTGGCTTGTCAAGCCAACCATATCTATCGGATATTACTTTGTTTTTCGTTGTCCATCATGGACCACTTTTTCCTCTCTATTTTTTTATGAAGCATGAAAAGTTCACACACACATACACACGCACCACACAGTGTTTCCTCTACATAGAGCTCGAAGGCCTAGACTTTATTCGCATCAGTGAGAGGAATCTTCTGATGACTTTTTTTTTTTCCACCAACCGCCCTAATCGTCTATAAACTCAAAAGGTCAGCCATTTTGTCCCAAAATTGCTCAGTAGAGTGAAGAAAAGGGGCTGATGGGGGGCAAAAGGAGATTGGTTTGCAAAATGCCATATGGCACTTTGTGAAAGTGCAGTCAAAGAATGTCAGATCTTATAGCTACATATTTGGGCAAATGTTCACAGGTCTTTTTTTTTTACCTTCAGGTGGTAAATGCTTGTCTAAAAAAAGAGAGTGAAGTGAAATAACAAAATGAATAGAGTGGGTGTTCATAAAATGAAAACAAAACTCCAAAGCAAGAGTAAACGGTAAAAGTGTGACTTAATATTCTCTTGACACATTTTATTAAACTTCCTTTTATTGAGCTTTTAAAGTTGTATTTTTTAAATATGTGCATGCAAAACTAATCTCCACAGCTTGTCAGTGAATGTTTAGTCATGACAGAGATTCACACCTGTCTCATTCAGTAAATCAGTGCATGGATCAGTAAATCTTCGTTATGACAGATATCTTTTCTTCGTCAGCAAGTAAGTGAAAATGTAGTGAACATTTCATTCATGAACAAGATTCCAGTGAGCCTTTAGATCATGTCACATACCTGCTTATCTTCCAATCAACTAATCAGCTTTAGACATGACAAAGCTTTATTCCACTAATAATAATAATAGAGGCCTGTGTTTAAATCACTAAACCTTTGGTAATGACAAAGTTTTGCTCTTAGTATACAGTTTTAGGGTATGTATCAGGGTATGTTTTATCATAAACAAGATTTGCTTTTGTTTTATTTAGCAGGGTAGTGTACAAAACAAATCAGTGATTTTTTTTGGAAGGAGTGTTGCAGGGATCTATTCCTATTTTGTTCACTGGTTTGTGTTTGAATTATGTGGTCATTTTAAGATATGTTTTTTTGGGGTTTTTTACTCAATTATCAGGTACATTAATTGGACATGATTCACTTGTAAACAAATGCATTTTCTCAGCAGATTTCTCCTGATTAAACTGACAACTGAGAAAAGTCGTAACCTTTCAATGCTAAAACTGTCACAGTCAATAACACAGAAATAGTGTTAATTTCAACTCACATACAGAATTCACACCTTCTACTATCATCCCATGTGGAAAGACAAAAAAGAGAGAGACTCTGATCACAACAACCCTCTGTGGGTTTTTTTTTTTTTTGTTGTTTTTTTTTAACTTGTCAGGGTTACTTAGTGATACACTCAAGCGAAAAATAACAAGGAGAAAAAATGCTTAAAATACCAATAGTTTGCATTTTAATGTGAAAATGTGACCCGGTGATATCTGGAACAAATTCAAGCTAAATTGGATTGGTGCTTTATTGATTAGGAACTGCGCCAATAATTGTGTGCGAATGTAACAAATCTGTGTTATGTTAGATGTTTACCAGTCACATTGTAGGTACATCCTTGTGATATCAGGTACTTTAAAGACTGTGTGGAACAAGACTCTCTGATCTGATGAAACCAAGATTTAATGTATTCTAAATGTTATGTCTGGCAAAAAATGAGCAGGCACTGCTCATCACCTGCCTGAAGCCAGCCCAAACGTGAAGCATAATGGTGGCAGCATCATGCTGTCAGAGTGTTTTATATACCCAGATAGCATCCGGAATCGGGCCACTTAAGGCAATGATACAACACTGCTGGGCTTCTGATGGCCCAGATAAAATAGATGTGTGCCTAAAGTAGCCCACCTGTAAAATAGAAAAAATATCCTAAATTTATCAAATTATTTGTGGGACACTTTAGGCAAAGTTGCGGTGTTCATGGCAATGTGTAATCCGAATGTGACTCTGATGTGACACATGTGGTAAATTGTTAATTATGGCCTGAATAGTGTCAACCAAATGTGGGCCGCTTTTGGCAAAAATATAGCACAACTGACAAAGGCTAATCAGTATGTAAAGCAAATATGTTAAACATATGTTTCAGCAAAACTGGGTTAAAAGTTATGGTGCAGTGAGCACCGGCTAATGTGGGCATGTGCCAGAATTAGCCAACATATGAAGCCACAAATGCTTAAGCAAAATTGGTTTAAAACATATCTGGGCAAGTTTTTGCAAAGATTTGGCACACTAAGCACCAGCTAATTTGAGAGTGATCCTGAAGTGGCCCACATATAATGCTGCAAATGTGACCTAGTTATATTAAAACATATCTGGGCCAGTTTTGGCAAAGATATGGCACACTAAGCATTGGCTATTGTGGGCATGAGCCTAAAGTGACCCACATATAATGGCACAAATGGGGCCCAGTTATCCTAAAACTTATCTGGGCCAGGTCCGGCAAAGATATGGCACACTAAGCACTAGCTAATGTGGGATTGAGCCTGAAGTGGCCCAAAAATAATAGCACAAGTGTGACCCAGTTATCCAAAAACGTACCTGGGCCAGTTGTGGCAAAGATATGGCATATTATGCACTGGCCGTTGTGGGAGTAAGCCTGAAGTGGCCCACATATAATGGCACAAATGTGGCCCAGTTATCCTAAAACATATCTGGGCCAGTTTTGGCAAATTCTTGGAAGTAAATGCCGGCTAATGTGGAAGCGAGCTTGAAGTGACCCACATATAATGACACAAATGTGGGCTAGTTATTTAAAAACTAATATGGGCCAGTTTTGGCAAAGATATCGCACAATAAGCACTGGCTAATATGGGAGTGAGCCTGAAGTGGCCCACATACTGTTTAATGCCACACATGTGACCCAGTTATCCTAAAACATATCTGGGCCAGTTTTGGCAAAGATATGGCACAGTAAATATCGGCTAATGTAATAGTGAGCCTGAAGTGGCCCACATACCAGTTATCCGTTTTGTCAATAATATGGCACAGGCTAATAAGCCTGAAGTGACACACATAAAATTGTAAATAGTCTAAAAATAATTTATACAAATTTTGGCCACATTTGGCAAATATACAGCACAGTCAGCATCAGATACTCATGGTATAAACCTTACTTTCACATATTTGGAATGACAAATATGCCCTATATATCATAAAACAGATGAGGGCCACTTCTGGTTTGTATGTAGTTCTAAAGGTTTTTTTATTAATTTGGCTATTTTTGGTAGGATGCAACAGTGTTAATTGATGCAGGCTGATCTGGACGTTAGTCTTAAGAAGGCTACATAACCAGCAGTTTATTTAAAAAAAAAAAAAAAACATTTCACACGTTTTTATTTTTTTATATGTGTACTGTACAGTATAAACACAGACGTGCACTAGGTTGACAGCTCTTACAGACTGTGTAGGTGGAGTGTGAAAAGCGCTTAAGTTCAAAATTGTAAAGAACTGTTTTTAAAGTCTAGGAATGTGTCTTTGAATATTTATCTGCGACAGTTAAATTGCTGCTTGGGTCAGGATGATTTTTCCAAGTAAAACATATTCCTGGATCAACTATTTTTCTGCGATTTTGAAACAATCTGTCATACCCCTACCCCCAAACCTTAAACCACATATTGGGTAAAGGGGAAATAGATGACTGAGCATCCTGGTTGTAATAATAAACATGACGAACTGCAAACTTGTCCCTCTAATTTGATTGGAGCATTGTTTTAGGGTCAACAAAGCTATTGATCCAACAACTTGTACTTTATTAAACCATATTCACCAATTAGTGGGTAGTACTTAAGTAGATTTCTTTGTGTATCTGTACTTTACTGAAGTATTTCCATTTGGGGAGACTCTTACATTTACTTCACTTTCTTTCAAAGTCAAATATTTGACATTTTACTCAACTACATTTTGCAAAATCAGTTGTTCCTTTTTATTTAGGAGCGGATAGAAACGTAACTGGTCAAACATGAAGCAAGCCACCAATCAGCGTAGAGCGCCCTCTCTGTTTAAAACTTGTTTTGTTTGCCACTTGGTGGTATCTACTTACCAACAACATACAGTTCAACAGCAATCAGATAAATTTAAGAGTTTTTAAAGTTGATTAAGCAAAGAGTCTTGTGACAAAAATGATAATTTGAACATTATACCCATAATAAATCATAGTACTTTTGGATACTTAAGTACATTTGAAGGCAAATGCGTTTGTATTTTTACTCAAGTAATGGTCTCAAGTTAGCACTTTTACTTTTACTGTGTATATAATATTTTACAAAGTGTATCTCTACTGTAACACAACTACATGGTTTGTGTATTTTGTCCACCACTGTGATATACTAACACCCACACACACATTAATATATGCTGGTAATGGTGACTCTTCCTAGGTGTAGTGGTTTTTTTACTGTACAAACTATTTTCTATGCCCTTACACTTTATTTATTTATGTACATACCTATGTTCTTATTAATATTATCATAGAGTTGATTATGCTTCAGGTATATTTTGTTTATGTATTTTAATCTGTAGAATAATCAGTTTTTAAGTGAAGGTATTATTTATTAATTTTAGGAATGTAGGCAGGTTGGTAGATTGTTATTGGCTATGTTCAAGGTCACATAACATTTTTACAGATTAATTTCACCACAATTGTAATATCAATCCATGCCATATTGGGATTTCTTACTTAGTGTTTCACCCTTGTTAACATCAGATTTGCTCTCCATTGGACATATTGCATTAAAAAATATGTTTGAATTTATCTTGCATTGACGAGGGGTGATTAGGGGCAGTGTGAGAGAATCAATTACCCTGAATTGATATGCTTTGTTCAAATTTTACTTTTGATACACTGCAACATCCAATTAAGTAGTGATGGTTTGATCATGAATGATTAAACATGCATGATTAGCTCAGCTACCAAGTCTTCTGGGATGAGTCTGTTTTATTTATTTATTTTGTCACCTAACATGAGCAGCCTGTTTTGTACCGGATACAGAACTTAGTTCATAAGTCTCAGATATCTTAACAGATATTAATTGAATTCTTGCTACACTGAAACCCATTAAAGTCTGTAAGTACTGAACTTATGTCTCATTATAACATAACAAAAAACAGTATTTATATAATTATAATGTATTTTTACATTCATGTTTGTAAAGTTGTTTCTGGATTGAATTCCTTTATACATACAGTTGGGTGAATTGTGAATCCTAAAATTGCTCTTTTATAAAATTATGCTTTTATAGTGTAACATTTTGTATAATGGTTTTTGTCCTCAACCATTAATGTGCTATGTTATATACATTTGCTTGGAGGGTTTGAATTACAAAGTGGGAAGTTAACTATTTGCATTAAGGTAAGCTGTTGATGCATTAAATACTCGAGAATAATGGGGTATTAATTTAAAATATTTAATCTTATTTCTGTTTCAGATTACCTGGCTGTTCACAGAATGCTCTAAAGAAACATATTAAGGAGGAGAAATCAATCTACATATAAGATATTGGTCACAAATTATTGACTACTTTGTAAATATAAAAGTATAGCGCATCTACTGAAAATGATATATAAATAAATCATATTTTACAGATGCATTTATGTCTTAAAATGTCACCTTGTATGCGATGCACACTTTTTTAAATCGATGCATCACATCTTTAATTTTAGTCTGATCCACCATTGACAATATATTATCGTCAATATAATTATAAATATATAACTATAACTATCACACACCAGCAGGTGGCACTAGTCTGTATTTAGCATCTAAACAGGGAAACAGGAAGAGCTAGAACTGTAAATATATAAAGCAAGCAGCGTTTAGACCTTCCACAGCCATTAATAATGGATTCGTTTAGCTTTTTTTTAATCATGTCTGCTAAGTTGCGAAGACAAGAGCAAGAATGACAAGTGTGTTTCTATTATATCGCTTGTGTTCATTCGCTAAGCTAATTAGCCAATCTGAGTTTTCTTTTCTCACTGATGAGGTCCGCTGCTGAATTAACAATCAAGTTTAATTTAAGCAATTTTCTGTATCGTGTCTTATTAATTAACTATTATATTTTATGAGATGTAAGGAGAAAAAAGTCAGCCAAGAAAATATATCGGCCAAGAAAATATATCGGGCAAAAATTTGGCATAATAAACCCCCAAACACACACACACACACACATACACAATACACACTTCACTTCACAGTGCACAGAAACTCCACTTCGCGTTTGGTGGTTCTTTCTGTCTGCATTGTGTAATAAAATTGTTTAAAGTACAGCTAGACACAATTTATCCATGGATAATACAGGATAATGTGGTACATGTATAAGGTTTACATAAGGTTAACCTTATATAAGGTAAATATAAGGTTTAAATTAAAAAATTGCTGCTAGGTTAACAGGCTGCATTGAATTTCAGGTCATATCACACAAATCTCTAAGCCCCTGAACTAATGACCCTGGTTCAGCCTACTGTTTGATCTTCCAATAGTAGCCATGGTTGCCACAGGCAGAATTAACCAATCTGCATTCTGTATTTAAAAGTGAAACAGATGCTGGTTAAGGATGTGTCACCTGTGCTTTTCTGCCCTTTGGCTGATCCAACTCAAGTCTGATGAGTGAAAATTGAAATTCCTTCAGAGAGGAAGCAAGGTGAGGAATGAGAGTAAGAGCGAGGGGTAGAGGGTGGAAGAGAGACACAGAGAGGGAAAAAGCAGAGAAAATAGATCAATATTTAATTTTCTCTCCAGGTGATATGTTCAAGAGCTAATCAGCAAAAACGGCAAAGTTGACACTCGGAATGTTAATTAGATGGAGCAGTCTGATTTCTTGTGGGCCATCCGTCCACCTCACTTTTTTACCAATCTATTGCACGCTTCATTTTCCGGGTCACTCACTCAACTCCATGTGTTTAAGGATAAAATATTCACTGGCTAATGTGTGTAAGCAAGAGAGAGCTGTTTCTGACACTATGTATTTCTGTTCTTTATGATCTAACATGAGTAATTTGTGCAAAACTGGCCTTAAGCCAACCTTGTAGCACACAACTGTGCCATTCTAATTATAATTTGCTACACGTAGAAAGCATCTCTGCTAAAAAATTCAAACATCTTTATCTTCAGTAGACACTGTGTCTGTCAAGTATCCGGTTTGTGACGATTCTCCCACTTTCCATCAAAGTGCACCATGACCACCAAGACTGTGTCCTATTGAACTACAGTTCACAAAAGCCCCTGCCTGGGAACCAAGTACCAACTCCTCCTTATTATTTGGAGGGCTTTGAAAGGCACACTCTCTCACATTGCAGTGTAATGACAATGTAACGGATTCCATGTTTTCTCTATGCCAGCCCATGTTTCCATGTTTTGTATCTCATTTTTCCATGTTCTAGTGTCTTCACGTTTTTGACCTTGGACTGTTTTTTCCACATTTTATAATTGTTTGCTGCTTTCCCCGACCTTTGCCTGTTTTGGATTACCCTTTTGTTTGAGTACTACTTCGTCGTCACGCCTACTGTAGTCAACTCGGTTACAGAATCCTGGTTGGGGTTGCAATAGAGAAAGAGTTTTTTCCCAGGATTTGAGTCGGGAATACTTCTTGGATGGAACACTATTGCATCCCCATGCATAACCTGATATAGAGAAGAAGGCTCCTTATTGCTGGAAAAAAAGTGACTGTAATTACATCTCAGTGATATGAAGTGTGGCCAATTAAATCAAGGCGCAAACAAACTGTCCATTGCGTGAGAGGTGCGAGATGTAATATCGTCTAAGAAGATGTAAAATTGAGAATGAAGCTACTGATGCATAGTGACCAACATTTGCATTTGGAAAACATGCCATTGCAATTAAGACAATTCCAAGCAGCACTCAACATTTGCTTTCCGTCATTGCATAAATGTATGCATTGATAGACAGACAGACAGACATACAAACATACAACTTTGTCATTGCAAATAACATACAGCATGTGTATAAATGTACAGCAAACAAATCTAAAGGCTATGGCAGTGAAATATGTGCGTGAGCTGTTGTGTAAGTACAACAAATAAATATAAAGGCTCTGGGCAGTGTAAAAAAAAAATATATATATATATATATGAGAACATATACAAAAGGTTATATTAGTGCAGGATGTGTGTAAGACAGAATATATGTAGAGAATGTGGGATATTACAACATACAATAGTTATACACAGTGTATATACACACATACATACATACATACATACATACATACATACATACATACATAGACAGATAGATGTAAGGGTAAACGTTGGCTGAGGCAACTGACCTTTACAGAGCCCTGACCTCAACCCCAATTAACATCTTTGATATCAGTGCCTGATCTCAGTAATGGTCTTGTGGCTGAATGGGTTAATCCCCATAGCCATGCTCCAACATCTAATGGAAAGCCTTGTAAAAGAAAATAAAAGTAAAATAAATAAATAAAAATAAAAAACACTGGAGACTGTTACAGGATAAAGGACCACATTTGGAATTAGATGCTAAACAAGCAAATATGCTCAGGTATTTATATAATTTTTTATTCAGTATATTCTGAAGACTATTGAAAGAAATTACATAAATGCCCATCTTCTTAACCCATAAATTGTTGAAAATTGGAATCTACACAGATACCAAGTGGAAGGCCACAGAAAATATAATGCCATTGTAAAAAAAAAAAATATTTGCACTCTATTTACTGTAAGGGCAGACTTCATGTCTGTACAGTATATGCTTCCTTCCTTTCTGTGACAGTGCTGGCAAACTTATCAAAATATCCAAGATCATTTCGCATGATTCCTGCAATTTTATCATGTTGAAAATATTTATACAAGCTTAATGGATATGCTTGGCCATGAAAGAAATTAATTTACACATATTAAAACTGTGACAAGAAGTTTATTATCTATAAAAAAGGAAAAAAACAACTCTGATTCCCAAAGGCAGTCACAACCAAATCTTCTATAATTATCCCTTTTCCTTGCTGTGTCTTGCTCAAGTATCTCTTGGAGAGAAAGTGGGCGACATATTCAGAGTCTCACTGTGCTGGCGGTCAAGGGCAACTCTGCCTAATTAATACTGACAGCCGAGGGATTTCAAACCTGCCGTTCTAAAGAATGCATACACACTGGAGGAGAGGGCACAACCAATTCAAACCCTGCAGTAGAGCGCACACCCACATAAACACACTTCTAAACCAGTCAAGACAGCAAAACTGTCCCACCTAGAAGTCTACATTAAAACACACATATGCTTAGCAATGTCACCTTTAAAAAAAACTTAACAAGAGTTCTGATTAACTTTTTTAGCTGCTGAAGGAGCATGTTATAGGAAAGCTAATTATTATCATGAGAATTAATTTCATTAAAAAAATGTGTGAGAGGGAAGAGGTGGGAACACCTCCCCAAATTTGTATCAGGGTTTTTTTTTTTTAACTACACTTCCGATTTGGCTTAAAAGTGTTGCAGTTTGCAGTAGCACAAAGCGAGGGTGAAGTCATTAGCTGTTAGTGTATAATTATAGCATCATGTGAACTGTCTATCAGAGTGGGCTTTTTGATGAATTTGGGCCAGTGACTAAAGCAAAATGTAATACCCAATATTTTTAGATTATTTTTTCTTTTACGTCATCTCAAGACTATGGATGTTTTCGACGCTAATGAATTTTATAAATGTTGTTCCTGATACTGGCACTATGTTATTCCTATCATAGATATTTTCCTATTAAATTTATTAAAGACTGACCTGATAGTGACCATCTGGAGGTAATAGGAACCATAAGAAAATTAGCCACTGGCTGAAGTTATCAGGGACAAACTTATCTTATCCATACCTTATTACCAAATTATCTGTGTAAAGCTGCTTTGAGACAATGTTCACTGTTAAAAGTGGTTTACAAATACATAAATTGAATAGTCACCTATAAGTAAGAAATGGTTGGAAAATGGTTCCAGTGTCAGGAAGTACCAGAATAAATCCCTATTGCAGTCCCTGTATCTTAACAATAGCTGACTTTTTGGCATACAACTGCTCTTGGCCATATATAATAATGATTTTTAAGGACTTTAGATCTAGCCTATGTGGATATCACCACCCAAGCCTAGTGCTACCAGTGAAATGAGTACAATTGGTAGTATACATATTAGCGACTGGATGCACTGCTGGGTGGGAAGTGCAGCATAAAAGATTAGAGAGAATGATGTGGATGATCTCATTTTCTATCGCATGCGTGGGAATGTGCCGCTGATGCCATTTTTTTCAGGAACAAAAGAAAATATATATTTAGGAGGTTAATGAGGCATTTGCTTTTGAAAGCCTGTCAGCTGAGGATGATAATAAGTCAGGTTTTAATTTAATCATGACATGGTATTAAGATGACGTCAGCATCTATAAGAGTTCGCAGTGTAATGTATAATAAAGCAGTAAGCAATGAGAGGGTGTGTTTTTGTTCTTAATTCTATAATAGCTGAATAAAGGAGTGCTTGATAAATGATTAGTGAAAACTCTGCTTAAAAAAATGTATTTTTAAAATTATTATTATTTATATTTGTATATTTTTTTTATGCTAGAGTTGTGTCTGATATGCAAAAGAAAATCTGAAAAACCCAAAGTGAAAATGACACATCTAAATATATTGCTTTACAGGCCACTACAGAGACAAGTTAGCACTGGCCTACATTTCACCAACAAGCCTAGCCTGCTGAAGCCGAGAATGCGTGTTAAATGTCCAGTAGAGCATGACTAAGTCACCATGAAGGATGTAGCAAGAACATAGCTAACTAGCATCTCTGTGCACTTATTTGTGCTTATATTCATATCAAAGCTATAAATTGTGTGGTATTTAGCTAACTGATATCAGGTGTAGACTTGACTGATATGTTTATGGTTTGCAACAAATCGAATGTAAAGGCAAATGAATATATTTTACAGAACAATATCTGAATACGAGGCAAAAAAAAAAGGCAGACAAATGAGGCTTGACAAGAAGAAACAGCAAACCTAAATTGTAAACAGTGTTGCTAATCAAGGTTAACAAGGAGACATGAGTGATTAGTAATGCGATTTGCTGGGACTGATTGATAATGTGGTTTTGCAACCTTCTGGTGTTACTTTGCCATAAATAACATAAAATGGGATCATGAATTAAATAGATTTTTGGTTTATTGATTAAACTGTTTTCTGAACAAGCACTACCTATGCTTTTTTTGTTATGATTATGGTGTATAAAAAGCCATGCTTAAAATGTGAATTCTGACCTTTCCTAAAGCAAGCAAAGATAGACTGTGCAGCTGCGAGTTACTTGTCACCTGCTGTGTGAAAAAACACTTTACACTCTGCCTCTCCTGACATTCTCTTACTTTTCTTTCAATCTTTTGTATCCCTGCTGTAATAAATCGGTCCACTTACATTCCTCTTGCACATTTCCCACTTTTTACTTAAGAGTCTTCTCTCCATTGCCCTCTGTCTGTGTGGCAAAACAGTTTCTAGTATCTACTTTCTACTTAGCCAGACATATCTGCACTAAGTGATGGGAAGAAAGTAATTGGACCTTCTTTCTTTCTCTCTCTCTCTCTCTCTCTCTCTCTCTCTCTCTCTCTGAGTTTCTGTTTGTAAGACACATATACTAAATGATGGGATGGCAGTAATTGGCCTCTCTCTCTGTAGCCACTGACACTTTTGGGCTGCTCAGGCGTTCGTCTTTCCCTGTCAAGACGGAAAACACAAAGTGAAAAATAATGTCCGACTCACTCCTTACGCTCACTCTCTCTCTCCGGCTCACAGTTCTCTACCCCACAGCTTTAGTCATGGACAGCCGAGAGTCTTATGTGCATAAGCGAAATAAGAAGAGTGATTCAAGAAATAAAGTGCACACTGTAGTGTGACTGAAGGCTCAGGATGCCCTTGCCTGACCGATTCTTTCCCCCTCAAGTCCAAAACATAGTCTGATGACTCTCTCGCCCCACTGAGTATCTAGTCGCATAGACTCCCAGCTTCTGTATGCTTACAACTCTCCACTGACCAAGGAGTATGAGTTAATAGCACTTTAGCAACACAAATAGGGCACAGGCCATTTAAAGGGTTTCAGATTATTTATCAATGTTGTTTTCTACATAGGTTGATCAGTCTCTGCTAGGAAAGGGTCAAATTGGTGTTGCTCGAACTACTCTGGAATAAGCAGTGTAGAAAAATATTAGCAGGATGCAGAAAATGGGTGTGGTTAAACAAGGTCTATAATTTGAATAAAGGAATTCAAAGACAAGTATGTACCTTTCTTCCTGGAAGTTAAGGAAAAAAAATTATATTGCTTTAATAGAAAAAATCTTTCAAGGACTGCATGTATTCCTGATATGTATTAATTCACTGACACTGTTCGAACAAGTATGTGTTCTTCACTAGAACACATGGAGTTCACAATGACATTGCAGTTCTTTTTTAATAAAAAAGGAAATGAAAAAACACACATCCAGCCTGTATAATTGCATATAAGTCAAGTGTTGAATCAAGTGCTATTTTACTATTTAAATAATGCTATCTCGTGCAAGCTATATTGTCAGAAGAAACTAAACTTTCTTCTATAACTGTATTATGATGACTTGGACGATGCAGCAATATACTGAAATATCAATTCATTATACTATTTTGTTTTCAATTTTTCTTGTTACATTGTTTATGTTTTGTAAATTGCTGAGAGAAGTCCGTATGATAAATTTCAACATTATTTCACTTGGAATTCTCAGCTGATGAGAATTTTAATCTAAAAGGGGTTTATTTCAGATTAATGATAAACCAAACTTAAACACTGTGTAATTTTGTGGAAACATTTTCTCCACCTAAAAGAATGCAACGTTAGAAAATGTTTAATTTGATTATGATTCCCTGAACACTTGACAGGTTTAATCAAAAGTTTATCCCCTTTATTATAAGTTTGAAAGCATGCCATTTTGTTTAAGACTTCCTCAATTATTATAACAACCATTGAAACACAATTATTAGATCAACCAGCCATACTCATCACACACACCAAATTTAAATGCTGGGCATGGCTACTGTCATAAATGACAGAGAAGAATTCTGTTTTGAATCATATGTATACCTTGTACACTTTTAAAAAGCCTGTTTCCTGATTGTCTGTGGTGCAGCAGGAACAGTATACCATCACGTCCTAAATTCATAGGAGAGAGAGAGCTACAAATGTCAGTGCTTGCTAGTTTGCTTGTGTACATGGCACCCCTGAATCTACAGGGATAACTGGAGATGAAAAAAAGGAAAGGAACTAAACAGGAAAATTATTAAAGGTGAAGTACACTTAATGTTTATTCTTACCAATAGTACTAAAAGAACCATAAACAGAAAAATGTCAAATGTAATAATTTGGAAAATAATAAAAATGCCAGACTGCGTCTCTATTCATATACTATGCATTGGTCTTGTTTCAATCATATGTTCGTATTCTGCTTTGTCGTTGGTCGTCTCCCCGCCAAGTCTCACAATTAGTCTGTTTTCAGTTTGCCCATTGATTCATCTGGTAGTCTCTCTCTGTTTAACACCCTTGTTTGTCTTTGCACACAAAATAGGTGCTAATAATTTATTGTATTTCTGATCTTGCCAATCCTGTTTGTCACAGTCACAACACTGTTCCCTATTAAAAGCCACACTGGATGATGGGTTTTATAACGCTATGGAAACATTCTTTGTTTCACCTGTTGTGGCTTAAATAACATTGGCGGGTGACGTCATTTGAATGCGTGCACCTGGGAGACTATAAATAGATGCGACAGAGTCTGCTTACAGTGTCTAAGGGGGGAGTATGCAGTTCGTGCCCTCGTGCACGCTAAGTGCGAGCACTGCGAGTTATTACCTATCGGAGTGCTTCACTCTCGACTCTCCTTTGACAAAGGGCGAGTTTCCGTGTCCTTGTAAAGATCATGGGACCCTTTTCTTGTCCTATCAAAAAATCACGATTTCCCCACATCCCCTGCCAAAGCGCGCCTCGCCGCTTCCGCGGAATGCTCCGATGGCGCGGTTTCTGTTGCATCCAACAATATAAAAATTCAGAACGCTGCCTTTTAAACGCTACTCAAGGTGGTAACTCATGCGTTGGCCAGGCTTAATTTAGACTGGCCACAGGAGGGGGAGAACCCCAGACACACCAAGCTGGCAGATTTGTGTCAGGTGGCCAGGGGAAGGGACCATAACGTTGGCCCCTCCCAGTTTATTTTCCTAATCTCACTAAGGAGACTCTTTAGACTTGAGTCCACCCCACTAGCTAGTGGCATAAATTGGAGCATCGTTTCTTATGCTAATATGTTCAAAAGCCTAGGCAAACAATGTCACATTGGATGAGGGATGCCATTGCTACATGAAGAGTGATTAAGGTCCACCTCTAGGATTGAGGGCCCATTCAGCCAGGGGAGTTACATCGACTAAGGCTCTAGTAAGAGGTGTCCCCTTGCAGAAAGTATGTGATGTGGCAAACTGCTCCAACTCTGCACAGCTTATCAGGTTTTATAGTTTGGATGTCTATGAGCCCTTGAGTCAACATCCCAAAGCCATGTCTAGGACCTCTTCAATCTTTGAGTAAACACACTACCCAACTTTAAGGGGTCCAGACACTTTCAGTGCGGTGGCGTTGGTATTCTCGTTCCAATAGCGTTATGAAACGCAGCATCGAGTGTAGCTTTTGTAGCTGGAAGAGGCTAACAAACCCTTTCCTACAAGCTAGCTAGCTTTGGGGGTTGTCCAACCTATCCTCACGATGTCTCGCTTTTTTTTTAAATAGATTTTTAAGTATGTCCGTGACCCAATTAATTTCTCTTTCTCAGTCAGCCATTTTGGGCATAAAAAGTCTAACTCAGATGTATTAATGTGTGCAGCGTGCTACAGACGTGTTTTGCTAGTCGAACTTGTCTGTTACAGTTACCATCTGATCAACCAATCAGAGGATAGAAAAACACTTTTGATAGTGTTTAGGCCAGCAGAGAAGGCTTTGCAGGCCCTGATGGCCCACCAATGTTTGAGTGTAACCCTGTTCCTTGAAAAATCGGGAACAAGATGCTGCTCCTCATTATTGCACTGTGGACATATCTGTCTCTTCAGACAAAGGCATAACCTGTAGTTGTGTCCTTGTCATGTCTATTTATAGTAACGCAGGTGCGCACATTCAGATGACGATACCCGTCGTGGTTATTTAAGCATGTTTGACACACATGCTTTACAACCGGTCGATTGTTGTGTTATTGCTGCATTGTTATGTTATTAAATACAGCACTCGTTTGCACTTTTTCAGGGAATAGGTTTACACTCAAGTAACCTGAGATGTTTATCCTGTTTTTGACCACCAATTTTGTGATTTTGCCCAAGTGTATAATGTCGCAGATCGATCGACCTTGTCTTTTTTTTTCTTCAACCTTACTCTTGCTCAATGTTTTGGACCGTTTGCATGAACTGTCTAATAAATCTGCTTACCTGTGTCCATCTTATTCTCCATCTGATGACAACAGCCTCATGACAATCTTTCTTTCCTTAAGACCTTATTCTTATTAATCTCTGGAGAGAACGGAATGGCATAGCTTCTTCAATGTCAGTTACACTAGCCAATTATTGGCATCTGTGAGTTCATGCATAGGGGAGTTGGTGGATAGAGCTTTCCTCAGAGTGTGTTACTCTGCCCTGTCACACATCAGGAGCAGTAGTTGATGAAGATGTGGTTGGCTTGACATGTTCATTATGCTTAGTTGGTAGCAGTCATATGGAAGGGTAGAACAGGCTATTGGGTGGGGTTTGGCAAGTTATCAAATTAGGGAGAGAATAGAAAAACAAAACATAAAATGATTGGGTCGCTCAGAGATTAAAGCAAACTTCTGATAGAAAAATCATGAGTTCAAACCCCAGCACCAATCCCAGTCCAAGCTGTCATTACTGGGTGCCTGAACAAAGCCCTTAACTACTTAGATGTAGAAATGGAAAAATTGTGTCACTCTGGAAGGCCAGTCTGCCAACACAATAAATGTAAAAGTAATTTACACACTATTTCAGTTTCACAAGCCAAGCAACTGCATGTTAACTAAGAGTTCGAGATCAGCCTGAGTGAATTGCCAAAATATGTTTGCCTAGAAAACCACTTGAGTCAATTCGAGTACATCATCTCCATTTCCTCAGGGTTCAATCACAAAGTCCGATGCCCTCTTTGGAAACCTTTTTACCTCTTCTTCTCGTTCTGTATCCATTAAACTCGGGGCAGTGCGGTGGCCTTTAAAAAAAAAAAAACACCTCGTAATCTGATAATTAACAATCTGTGAAACTTCAAGTAAAAGAAACAAGTTCAGGGCGAGTAAGTGTGTGTCAATGGGAGTGGGTTTCAGCTAGCAGTGACCTTTTCCCGCCATAGACTCAGGCCAACTTGGCCAGCCAGCTCACTTAAAAGAATTTAATTAGTTAAGCTGCAGGCTGTATGAGTTTAGACAGAGAGAAAGGGAGGGAGAGAGATTGGGGTACATGAAACTGGCAGCAGCAAGTTTGTTAGACTGATATTTGTGAGCTAGACTTAGAAAGGAAACAGACAGAGAAAACAAAAAACATACTCGTTCTTGTTTTGTTTAAAAATAATATATTACTTTTAAATTACAATCCAAATTTAGGTGTTAACATACACAGTATATCATACATTTATAAACTCTTTGTGACAAAAAATACAATAAAAAAGTATAAAAATGAACACTCAATAACGTCAAAGTATTCCGTGTGTGTGTGTGTGAGTGTGTGTGTGTGTGTGTGTGTGTGTGTGTTTTGAGAGCAAAGATAAGAAAATCATCATCTTAGTCCTTCAGTCCTACAAACCAAAAGTTTGTATTTGAAGTTTGTGGTTTGGACGTAATTTTAGAAATAAAGCTAAATATAATTTCATTGTCTGGGCAGAGTAGAAAATGAAGTACCTGTATGAACGCTTTCCTTTGTTTAAATATTTTAGGTAAATTCAAATCAGGTTGAAGAATTATTTTCAAGTAAACTTTCCTACAATAGGATGGGAAGGCTCTTACCTTCACTTTCCATTGAATTTAGACATTTTACTGTTTAGAAAGAAAATACATGGAACACTGTGTTGTCTTCATGCCAAAAAACTAATGTTGCCAAATTGAGTCTACAGTACTGTACATATTCTCCTTGCCAAGTGGTGATTGTTTTCACTTATGCCCCGCTCTTATTTTGATGGTACCCATGAGAGAATCTGCACATTTTTTGACTCCATGATTGGCTGTCTCTAATCTCGAACAGAACTGTTATTGTGTGTGAAAAACAAAAACCTGAACCCCACTACATGCTCAGCTCCAACATCCCTCTGGCTGCCTGGCATTGTTTGCCTTTTAAAGCCTCAAATGGGTCTTGACATCATTTAGCAGGCCTTGCCTAGCTGCACCCATGTCACGCATTTCTCATGCAAATGCATTCCCGATGCAGATTTGCATAATAAATTGGACGGAATGTTAATCCATCCTGGTTTAATTTGGTGCAAGAGAGCCAAACAAAGACAAAGCCGTCATATTAATTTGCAACGATCTATTTCGTAAGAAGCAACGAACAACAAACAGGGAGTGTAGAGCGATTGCCATCTTTGGTCGGCTACGCTCTTTGAGAAAAGCTAATCCACACAGCCAGGCAAATTAGAAACCTCAGCCATTAAATACATGTAAATAGACCTTTTGATTCTACTCCAAGGGAACATTCTGCCATTATCAAGAAGATTAGCAGCTGCTGTAGTGACAAAGAACGGATTAGGAATTTAACTTTACACACTCTCGACTGCTTCCTTTTTTGTGTTTTCTGCAGATAACATCATTTTTCACCCTCAATCTCGTTTCCCGCCTTATTTATCGACTCTGTCTTTAATGAAATAGAGGTCAAATGTACTTGTGAGGTCTCCTGATATTTACACCTGTATATTTAGAGACACAAACCTAGAACACATTTTAGTATGAGCAATAATAATAATAATAATAATAATATAATCATTATCAAAATAACCACAAGGGATTATTAATGCCCTTTCAGAAAGCTAGTTTCAAGCATGTTTGCTAGTCCTATTTTTGGCATAGTCAGAAATGGAATGATTGGCAGTTTTATTCTGAAAGTGTGAGACTGTGGGAGCCTGCTGACGAAGAAAGCACAGTTTAGGCGAGTGTAACTTGAGGAAAAGTTTCTCATTATTCATTGAAATCTGCTTAAAGCTGCATTCCCTGTGGTTTTAGCTATTATTCATGCCGACATGAAATGTATTTTGTAGGGCATGAGAACGTGGTTACTGTACATACTCTACAATGTTCTACTATTTTAATGCAAGCAAAGGTATGGTAAATGTGACCAAGTTAAAAGTGCCAAGCAGTAAAAGGCTTTTCTCACTGTTCTATGTACTGACAAAGGAACTTGACAAAAGTAAACATGTTTTGTAGGGACTTACAAATGATTACAATGCTGTGTAACACTTTACTTTACGATATGTCAGCACAATCTTTAAGTGTTCTTCTACTTTCTATTCTACTCGTCTACTCATTTTTTAAATTATATTAATGAGCTTTACTTCAGGCTTTTTAACTGTTTACGGTTCTTTTTAATGTTGTTAAAGTCTGTTATTGCTTAAATCATAGCATTTAGTAACCAGGAAGCACAAATTCCTCTGTCCTGAAGATTTTTCTGTGTTAGGAATTTGACTTTAAATATGTCTAAGTGCTTATACCTGATACTCCTTCTGTAAATATAAAAAAAGAAGCTAAGTTAGTACAGTGGAACTTCAATACTCGTGACCTTCTGTCAGGCACAAAGAATGTTCTGAGACCGAGAGAATTCCAAAAAAAAAGGGCTTTTCTTGAATGAAAAGAGCAAAACGGGCAAGGCAGAAAACACAGACGACACACACTGAAGCTAGTAAGCTAGAGCACAACTATAACTGAGTAGTTTTGGGCAGTCCGGTAGGTTCATAAGCCTAAGCTGTAGAACGGACGGTGGGAATGTGGATAAACAGGGTCTTTATAGTGTGGTGACTGATATGGACCAGGTGTGGATGATTACTAAGTTGGTGAGCTGCTTGGAGTGATTGGAGGGGTTGGTGTGGGTGTGGCTGCTGGATCCCTGACACCTTCACACTCGTAACCTCGATAGTTTGCAACTTTTCATTTGGAACCAGACTAAGAGTACCTTGCGAAAAATCTGATAGTTGGCGAGAAGCCAAGTATCAGTTCGGAGTAACATTTCAAAACAAGAGTTTGTACTAATAAATTACATAAAAATTTATTGAATTATTTATTTAAAGGAGTAAATAAAACATTTATGACAAGTAATCCACAATTTCTGTTGACTTTACAGTACAGTACATGAACAATTCCCCTTCAAAAAGGAACTATCAAAAAGAAAACATCAAAACTTCACAAATTTTTTGTTACTCGCGAGGGGGTCATAGAACGTAACCCCTGCGAGTATCGAGGTTGCACTGTATACACTATGAATGCATATGTTCATCTTTGTAAAACAGTATAAGGATAAGGGTCATACATCTTGAAATTCTGTCAGAGCTGTGCTGTTATATAAAGATTTACCATTAAAAAATAAAAAGATTTTGGTTTTGTGGTACTCAACCTGACATAAAACTATTAGCACATTATCCAAAAGTGGCTTAATCAAACTGCCTGGCTTTTTTCCAGGAGGTTAATTTGGATCACTACATGGTTTCTAGTGGTTTAATAGTGACAGTAAATAGGAGCCCAACACATGCACTTATTCCATGCAAAAAATCTCCAGACACTCATTGCACAACAATCCCACCCAATATTGACCTGCACTGCCCTACCCTGTACCACATTCTACTATATTTTCTGCAATCACGGAACATTTTGCTCTAGTTTGCATCACATTATTTAACATCTGTGCAAATGTATCCAGAGTCAACCCAAGAAAAGACTGGCGAGTAAACTCCCTTTTACTTCCAGGTTAGTATTTTTATAGAAAGTATCTATAAACACCAAAAGATTTAGACATTTAAAAATATTTAGTATTGAAAGATTGTGATTATCACACTTGGTATGATTAAATGACAATAAAACAATAAAAGGCTATTTTCAAATTTTTCTGCTTTCAATACTGAATTGAAAATGAAAAAAGGCATTATAAATCACATTTTGTTTGTTGTAGCTAACATTTCAGCTGTGAATTAAAATAAAAAAATGAATGCAACATCCACAACACGACATTTTATATTTCATATAAAATTCAACAGAAAATTTACAGGAAACAATAACATTATTATGACCTACGCAGTACTTCTGTCTACTAATAAAGAGTAAAAATTGCTTATTGAATAATGTCAGGTCATTCCTAAACATACACAGTTTCCCAGAATGCACTGCAGCCTACAAACATGGCTGTTCACAAACTCGAACATGTTTACCATCACTGGACTTCTGATTACAATAACCTGTTTCCAATCCAAACACCCACCTTTCATAAGAAAACCCTCATTGCGGGATTAATGGTCAGTTCACACACACCTAAACTTACCATGCCTTTGCTTTTATGAAAGTTATTCTGTCTGATTGTTTTCTGGTTTTCATGTTTTAGTTTTGAATACTTTATACTGTTATTCTTCTATTTCTATTTTTATTCTTCGCCCAAGAATTAGATTTTTTCTGCCAGCATTTGAAAAAAAATACTAACTAATTGCATCTGTCTCACTCTTCTCTCCCTGATGAATAACATTTTCAAAAGACGCATTTCTTTGTGAAGTACAGCCGGCCCCCAGGTTTAGCAGACAGGGCACTGATCAAGGAATGGCCCATTTAAAATCTGTCTCAATTGTAAACTTTTGTCAGTGCACTGGAAATTTGCTTAATTAATATCCCACATTGCTAAAAGCAAAACAAGCACACTGATGCTCACTATGTTTCAGATATAGACAT
>MU551700.1:1101291-1142744 GCA_024362625.1 Silurus asotus
ATATATATATATAGGTCCACTAGCTAACCTATGATCCTGCATGATGTACCATGACATTTATCCTGCCTGTTGTGACATTTTTCAGAGCCATGGAAGTGGAAAACGGAATCATTTTTGCACATGCTGTTTCTCAAGATAAATAATTAAATAAATTAATACATAGGAAAACGTTTGCATTTACCTTCACAAACAAAGCAATGAAGAACCATATTAGTGGAAATGATTAGCATTTCCTGGAATACAATGCAAAGAGCAAACAAAAAGTAAATGAACGCTCACTGTCAGGAAACACCATGTAAAGGTTCGGATAATGATCCCTCCATTGCATCTGCAGCTTCACCATCCACTGAGGTAAGGAATTAAATTAGTGACAGTGTATTGAGCACCGGAGTAGGCTACACGCTTTGGATAATTATCTCTCCAACAGACTCTGCTGCTTCCTCTTCCCACTGGCTGACATGCAGTAAGATCACTAAGAATCAGTTAGACAAGCACATGCTGACACTACCTCCAGATGCCGAGGCTGACTTATAGTTTCTGCACAAGGTAGGTTATTGTGAACGCCTTCTCATTGTAGGAACAACGTTGATTTTTAATGTGGCTCTATTTTCTCATTTTTATTAGCACTTAAAGTCAGTGTGTTCTTGTGCTCATTCCTTAATGCCAAATAATGTCCCAAACATTCAGGTTCCAGATTGCTCAACTCACTTCTCAATTCAGATTTGTTTATCTAATTGCACTTTATGACATGAAACTGAAACTCCATTATTTATTTGTTGTCTCGTGTCTTGCGTTTGAACTACTGAATCATGCCATGTGTGGGTGTGTAAGTGCCTTTGTTTTTCACTGTAGTTTTTTTTCCAGAAATGTGAATAAGGCTATCAATTCTGATGCATTAGACCATGATACATAACACATAAGGCTCAATGCTTGTATGATCTTCCAAATTCAAATACTATCCAGGAATTTATTGCTATTTACTGTTATGTTCGACTCCATTATAGTAGTACTGCCTAATATATGCTTTTCAATTATAGTAAAGCATCTTAACATATAAAGTTTCATTACGATCTAGTATATTATCTGCTTCTTGACGTTCGGCTCAAAATATGCTGTCAAGCTAAACATATAACCATATTAACTCCTGTAATGAAGCCTCAGACAGCCATCCTCACACAGAAACATGTTGAAATCTTCCTCTCATCCTTTATCTGGGGATGTGTGTGGCATCAGTCCTGTATCCTTTCTGATACCAGCAACCTGGATTTCTGACTGTAAAGAAATATATAATCAACACTTTATCATCATTGGACCTCCAGGATTGTAGTTATGCACATTCTGATTCAGGTCGCTTGATTTTTTAGACTTTTTATTTGGAGTATGTAAAACACTTGGACGAACATTGTGATTCTTTTGATGACGTCTGAATGATCAGAAGATTGAAGCATTAAACAAAAAAATCAAATGCATTGCCTGTATATTGTTGAACGAATATTTTGAGTTGTAATTATCAAATTAATCACTGCCCGCTTTAATTGAAAAAATGGCTTCACTCATAATGATAGCTTATAAAATAGCACTTGATCCATTTGAAAAGAGCACTTGAGTTGAATTGATCCAGCACATCCCATTATTTCTCTTTTTTTCTTTTAATTTAAATTGTGCATAAATGTGTGTGTGTGTGTGTGTGTGTGTGTGTGTGTGTGTGTGTGTGTGTGTGTGTGTCGACTTAATTGTAACTTTATTATACGAAATTGGTGTTATGAAATAACAAAGCATGGCAAATGTAGGAGTATATATTTTATAATACATTTAATTAGCTATATCGAGTTATAGAATTAATAATATTTCTATGGGTTTTTGTTACCTCGTGGCACAAGCCTGTAACGGAGAACATGGTTATAGTTGGAAGCATAAGCTAACTGTGCATTCATCTATTATGCTTACAGCTTAGTTCATGCTCATTCTTAATTCGAAATAAAAAAATAATCAGCCCTTGATATAAGCAGTGTCTGCAATTAAGTTCTGTTTTCTGTCCTTCAAGTGGAAAAAAATAATTGTTAATTAGTTAATGAGCAGTGTCCTTTTTATACATTTAATATTGGTCTGATTTGAATTGGTGCTCTGGTTTTTTTTTTTCTTTTGTTTTTTTTCTTTCAAGAATTAGCTCTGTGTTTTCTCTGAAAAGTGATTTCAGGGTGTTCCATTCATTCAGCAATTGCCTGGTTCTTCCTGACTGAAAAAAATAGCTATTGTATATTATCATAGGTGTAAATCATAAATCTTACGAATCTACAAATAATATCAGACAAGAAAAAACCGTCATGTATTTGCCATGTAGTGGATTGCCATGTAGTTGCCATTGTCTAAATATTGCTCAAGTCCGATTAAGTGCATAATTCTGCTATTAAAACCTAATCACATATGTTTAACTCTGAAGTTTCTACTGTTAGTTTTTACTGCTAATTATAATGAAATATCAATTTTGTTTAACATACATTTAATTACAGCAAAATCTCTATGAATTTGCTATTACTTGAATTTTTTATTATTTCATTACTGCATTCTCTTTCTTCCCTCATCTCTCCAACACCATCTCTCTCTCTCTCTCTCTCTCTCTCTCTCTCTGACTGTCTTTCCTTAATCAGACACAGGTTTCGACTATCATTTCTCTCACCATCTTTCTCACATTTTTCCCCATTATCTCAGCTCACAAGATAGAAGCCCGATCTTTTTTTCTTCAATGCTTACGGCTCAATCTGTCTCTAACTCTACAAATTACAGCCTCCTAAACACCATGAGGCACTTAATTAAAACAACTATAGGCAGGATATCCTATTGTTTCCCCATTAAAAAAAAAACGTGTTACTCCAAGTTGATACTGTTTACTGTTGTCGGTACTTTGGTGGAAAGTTTGCCAGCTTTTCTATTATTAAACACTTATGACTTGCACTTCCTGAGCTTCAAACTGAACCCGAGATTGTTTGACCCGACCCTACAGGTATCCCACAGTTCAGTCATCACCGTAACAGACCTGAACCTGAACTGGGATTTTGGCAATGTGCTCTTTTAATGGATTGCATACCAAAGTAACAACACATGGAAACAAACATGCTTTCAAGGCATTAATTAATGGCTCAGAAGTCATCTACAATAATAAAAAAATATATTCATTTGATTATAATGTAAGGGATTTTTTTACTTTACCAAGAAATCGCAATCGGTTATCAGGCCTTAATCATTTATATATGACAAACACTTGTTAATTTGTAAAAAAAAAAATTAAAATGTTTGGAAAAAGGTTATGAGTAACAACCATTAGAATTTTATTTCATCAATACATATTTTTATTATTTTTCTATCTTCTATTTATTTTGAGCCCATTTGCTGTGTGGAATACAGTGACAAATGTAAAAGTATTTTCCTCTCCTCCTGATGTCCTTCACTTTGACTAATTAATTTGAAGAATGCATAAGTTGTTCTTATAAGTGTAGGTTTTTCCCTAATGAGCAAGCCGGTGGCGACTGTGGCAAGAAAAAATACCTCGAGATGGCATAAGAAAAAATCCCTGAGAGGAATCAGACTCATTAGGGAACCTCATCCTCATCTGGGCTACACTAAATGTCCATTCATTACAGTTAAACGATGTTGAGGTGTACAGAGATGGTGATCAGATGCAAACTGTAGTCCTGGGTCAGTGTAACAGACTGACATTAACTACAGTCCAAATCCCTGTTCTTACTCCGCAATTTCATGGATCCTAACCATAACTAATCCATAACTAAAAGGGAAAGACAGAAGGTAACACGGACATGAAGGATCTCTGGGATAAGAGCCCAACACACCGCCGCCAACAAACCTGAGTGAATGTGTGAGAGTAAGGGGACAACAGGATACAAATTTCCCAGTTCACCAAACACTCTATAAACATGATCTCTCCAGATCTGCTCCATTACCTAAGATAAAATCTACTGATCAAAGGTTTAAATAAAATAATATGTTGTTAGCCTCAACTTGAACACTGAGACTGTGTCTGAGTCCCAAACTTGAAAGGCTATTCCATAACTGAGGTTTATAAGAGAAAGATCTGTCCACTGCTGTAGTCTTCATTTTGAGGTACCAACAAATAGCCTGCACCTTTTGATCTAAGTAGGTGTGGGGGATCATAATGGTACAGAATTTCACTCAGATATTGTGGCACGAGACCGTTAAGTGCTTTATACGTTAGTAGTAGTAGTATCAATGCGAGATTTAATTGGGAGCCAGTGTAGACTGATCAAAACAGAGGTGATTTGGTCATATTTTTTAGATCTCGTAGGGACATTTGGTGCTGCATTCTGGACTAAATGAAGCTAACTTTCATGCCCTTACTCAAACACCCAGACAGTAAAGCATTACAGTGGTCTAATCTAGATGTAACAAATGCATGAACTACTTTGCCTGCATGCTGTAACAACATCATATTTCAAATTTGAGCAATATTTCTAAGGTGCAATAAGGCTATCCTGGTTATATTATTTACAGAAGTCAGAAAGGAAAGACTAGGGTCAATAATCACACCAAGGTCTTTGACTGCTGTTCACACTGAGACAGAAACACCATTCAGAGATGCTACGTAATCAGGAAAAAGTTTACTTCTAGCTGCATGTGGTCCTAGTAAGAGTACTTCCGTCTTATCTGAGTTGAGCAGAAGGAAGTTATCAAGCATCCACTGTCTAATGTCCTTTACACACTTCTCAACATTTTTTAAATGATCTCTCTCATACAACTTTGCTGAAATATACAACTGTGTATCATTAGCATAACAATGGAAGCAAATACCATGTTTATGTATAATGCATATATAATGCTAATGCATATTTGTTATAATTGTGCCAGATTTAGCAACAAAAACTGATAAGAAATGCTTCTAAATAACTACCGATCAGTCTCTCACAAAGTTTTGGATGAGTTCTAGCCAACTCTTTTATTTATTTATTTTCTTTATTTTTTTATATTTCACTTGGTTAGCAAGGTTTTTAACCATAAACTGTCAAGTCAAGTCAAGTCCATATCATCTAAATGTGGTTTAAGACAGAACTTAAACAATACCAGAACCTACATTTCTACATTTGAGACATCTGGATGTGGACTTGCTCTTGTGTTTCAGATTGCTGAAGTAACCTCCAATTTAGTTTTCCGTCCATTTAAGGTCATGCCATATCATCTAAATGTGGTTTAAGACAGAACTTAAACAATACCAGAACCTACATTTCTACATTTGAGACATCTGGATGTGGACTTGCTCTTGTGTTTCAGATTGCTGAAGTAAAGTTTATTGCTATACAACCACAATCAACCTGAGAGCATACTCATGACATGTCAGAGATGATCTGAAAATCAGTGGCAAAATCTACTTCATTTATACACACATATATCTTACACTTCCTTCAATGCGTCATTTGTTCAATCATTTTATTCCCATTAATTTTAGCCTAGTTAGTATTAGACGAAAAAAAACTAAACCATCTTATTTTTCCCCACTTCTTTGCCATTTTATTTATTCTTATTTTTGACCATCCTGCGATCACACACACACACACACACACACATTCCTTCTAACAATGTGTAAGTATCCTGTCTTTGTGATTTTTTTGTTCTCAAGATCTTATCTAATACTATTATAGTTTAGTGATTATACGATTCTGTCTACATGCTCAAATTAATGCTAAATCATGTCATTATGTTTCAACCAGGCGCATCCATGTACAGCATAGCCTTCAACAAGGCCCCATGATCTCGCTTAAGAGACAGTTTCCATGATTTCTGCTAAAGCATGTGGCTGCTGAATATGTGCTTTTCTTAATATTAGTTCTACACCTGCACCTGACCCAAGAATGTGGCCATCATATCGGCTGGTTAGCGTCCCTCAAGTCTCTGACTCTTCTACCCCAACAGACATATGTCTTCTTTATACCAAACCATTTCCAGATATTGATAATGACAGTATTGTATCCTGTTCCAGTGGTAGTGTTGATTCGTGTATTAGTGTAGGTGGTCCTGATTACCGGCCCACCTCACCTTTAAGGACAATCTTAATTGTCAGGCCAAGAAAGATTCCACTGAGGATGCCACTGAGCCGACCTATAGTTTCTCTTCTGCACAGTCCCTCAAGTAATGACTCTGTTCTTACGGGCACGCTGGCAAAGAACAATTTACTCAATTATTGTGACCTGGTCAAAATAAAATTCCAAAAAAACATGTCGCTAGGTGCTGTTTCTTGATTTTTTGGCACTTAAAATCAGTGTGCAGTGTGCATTATTTATAATTATTTAATTATTAAATTATCCTACTTTATTTTATACTTTAATTATCCGTCTTATGGTGAAACCATGAATGTTAGGCAAAGCCTGCAGTTCCTTAAATGGTCTACTGGGTTCTGCTGTCACTTCCTGGATGAGTCATTAAGTAGATTGCAGGCCAGCAAAGATAATGACTCTCACTTTAAATTTGTTTTAGAGACCCAGAACCTTAGTCTTGTAACCCCTTTCAGCCACCTTTTTCAGGAAAATTCTTGACTATGGCATAAAATGCTTATTTTTTGCAAACATTAAGCCTATTTAACATTGGCATAAAGGGTCTATTGTACAAGTGATGTTTTGATTTAACAAGACTGACAGTAGTCAAACCTGGGTATGACTGAATCTGATTGTTTAATTTGACCAGTAAGTGTGTAACAAACAGAACACATCAGGACAGTTTTGTGATTATTATATTATTTTATTAGATTATTATATTTATTGTATTTTTGTTACATTTTGCTAGTTAATCAGTGCTTTAAAACTAGTCAAAATACAGTATCTATGATTTTTCACTTTGAAAAATAATTCTCAGATATGACTGTCTTCTGTACTCATCATTATTTTAGTGACTCGTCAGTCCATCGACCTTGTAATTGTTGTCTTTATTTTAACATGGGCAATTTACTGGGTTGTTGTCTCTTGTTAATATGTCCTTGAAGACAAAGATTTTAAAGACCTTTTAAAATGCATGAAAGAATCGAGGCTGAATGCATTTCACATTATAAGCCTTTTACTTGTAATCCCGCTTGTCTTGTTTGTTTTATTATCTCTGTGCAGCACTTAAGAACATAAAGGGACATCAGGGAACATGAAAGTGGTACAGAGGTCTCTAGGGTGCAGGGTCCTGCATCTAACCCCGAGCTGTATTATGACTTTAGGCAGGAGTCATTCTTTTATAATGAAGCCAAACAGATGGTAATTATCATCTAACATCCTTAAATCATCATATTGTAGCTTTTTACTGGTCATTACATTTAAGAGTGTGTGTATATGTGTGTGTATCTAGAAGTTTTTTCAAGTATACAAAAATGTGTTTACTACAAGCATTGAAATATACTTTAAGAGGAATAAAAAGTATAGCAGTTGACTACACAAAGAGAAGTGGACTTTTCTTGTTCACTAGTTTAAGAATACAAGTATACAATGTTAAGATACAACTAATTGAACTGATGGAAACTGAAACCGAAGTATACTTACCTTTTCTTTTAACATACATTTAAGATACACTTAAATACTTGTAATATACCTGCAACCACTAAGCTTATGATTATATTTCCACTTTTTTCCAATATATTGAATAGTATTCAACTACACCAAGGTACCGTAATTTCCGGACTATTAAGCATACCCAAAAATAAGCTGCACCCACTGATTTTTACAAATATTTTTATTTTGAACATAAATAAGCCGCACCTGTCTATAATCCTCAGTGTCTACACTAAAACTAATGAACTTTACACAGGCTTTAATGAAAGGCAGTGTCTGTTACACGGCTTGTACAGTAGCCTACCAAGAAAGTCATTGTTCACTGTCTTCCTCCTTTCACAACAATTTCTCTCGGGAGTTTATCTTTTGGCATCGTTGAAGCTTGTGAAACCGGGAAAAACCCAGAAAAAATCCATAAATTAGCCGCTTCATTGTTTAAGCCGCGGGGTCCAAATGTGGGAAAATGTAGCAGCTTATGGTCTGGAAAATACGGTAGTTGTATTTTAGTGGACTGCTTAAAAATAACTGCACAAGATAATTTTTTTTTTAACTATTTACATTTTAGCATGTTTAAATATACTTGTTTTATATTATTTAATTAAAATCATAGACTATGGTTGGCCTATATATATAATTTTTTTTTTTTAGTATGAGCATCATTTTAGACTTTTCTACAACCAGGACAGCATTAGCAGTGTCTGCCTTTTCATGGGCAAATGTAGCTAATCTTCCAGAAAGTGACTTCAGAAAACAATTAATACAAATAACCAGACAGAAATTTATACGTAAAAGATTTTGTAATGTAAAAAATTATAAAAAAAATGAACATTACAAATGACTTCATTACTCCAACTGATTGTGACTAGTGTGGATATGAGTCAGAGTTTGAGATGTCAGTCATATTTATTAACATTTCTACAACTTCCAATAGGTTACAGGGTTCCACTCATTTGGGAGGTCTACCAATCATAAGGAGAAGCCATACGCATTACAAAAGTATAAATATAAGAAATAATTGCATGATTTAGGAAGATGCAGACTAGAAGCAAATCAAATTATCTGCTAGTGTAGTAAGATTAATACACTTGGTAAGATTTCTTGAAATAAGAAAATATTTACACTTTAGAAAATGATAATGTTAAAATAAGCATTAAAACACTTATTCCAAACAGATGATGTAGTCTAATTAACTCAAAACTAGCCTTTTTAATTATTTTTATAACAAAGCATTTAAACTAAAAACAAGAATACAATTAAAATCAAGATCATGCATACATGATTATCAACAATTATTCATTCAAATGAATACTGTATAAATTTTATTTTTAATACTGCGTTGTAACACACTGTAGTTATGTAAAAACAGTGCAAAATCATTACTTGCTGCTTCTCAAACTTAAACTAATTGCAACATAAAACATATCTCGATTTATTTTAAAATCAAACTACAGAACAACTTAGTAAAAAGTCATAAGTACTTTTTAGAGCAAAGTTCCAAAAAATAATAACCATACTGGATAATGAGTGTAGAAACTTAAGTTGTTATTAGGTTTTCATTAAATTTGTTGGTGTTGACATAAATTAAGCACTTGGAATAAATAATTCTAATAAACAAGTCTTGAACAAGTGTGCAATCTTAAAACCAGTTATTACTGCTAAAGTAAAGTCTAAAATTATACAATGCAGGGATACAAGGTCACTGAGTTTAGTGATCAGTACAATGGAAATGACTGTATTGAATGCAGTCAATGAACAGCATTCTGATGTACAGTAGGTGTTTTTATCGGTGGATGAGAGCTGAAGGAAGTACCGTGGAAACTGCATCCTTCCAAAGCTCAATTTGCAGGTACACGAACTAACTTTAAAAACTAAGTAAGACAGAACATAAAAAATGTTAAAACAATCATAATAATTTTACGCAGTCTGCTCTTGCATAGTATTTGATTCTTTAAATAAGTTTAAGAAGATTTTTATGGCTAGAAATAAGATTGTTAGTCATGACTAAATAGGAGTTTTTGCACTGCATCCAGAAGCAGGAACAGAATAGTGGACTATCCATCAATTCTTGAGATTTTTTTCTGTGCAAAATCCACATTGATCTCACAATGATGAGTTAATTCATTTTATGAGCAAGTTAGACATTTTTTTTAATCGTGCGGCAGTGCTTATTTATTTAAAAATATACAGTTTGTACAGTTTTTAACCTTTCATTGGAAGCATTTTAGGTAAAAGCTCCTGTCTAAGTCAGCCACATGGGAAGGTGAAGCTCACACAAAAATGCTGAAAAATGAGGTTTCATGAAGATGTGATTGGTAAGTGTAGGTGACAGCAGGACAATGGCTGAACATCACTTGTCTAATGAGCTTTAGTGTGCTATTGGCTTGTCTCCCAGACAGTGAAAATGAAAAACTAGCAGCAGGGAGTAATAATGACAAAAGTGGCTAAAGTGTGATTTGAGTACAAATATTCATTAGCAAACAAATAATTTGCCAAAACAGCCCCAACTGTTAAGGCTAGCACATTCAAGAGCATATTCAAAAACAATTCTGTGCAATTCCCTGCCTTCCAGCAGGTGCTGTCAGATGTGGGGCTGAAATTAGCTTTCATGTGTATTGGAATAACAATTCTTTAGTTCTGTCGTTAAAAGGAGAGGCTTGTGGGATGGTGGTGCTGCCATATTTCTACATTGCTTACCGGAAGCAAGATTTCTGGCACTGCTCACTATTACTAATCACTGGATAAGTATTAAAAGGAGCACATGTTAATAGTCTGAGATAATATTGACAAAGAATCATATCTTTATGAGAAATAGATGTGAAAGGTATTTTAACTTGGGTGTTTAGAAATAGGCTTGGACTAAAAACAGAAAATCAATCGCTTTAAAAAATTGATATTTTTAATGTTTTTAATGATTATTCTAAGCACAAGTATGAAGTAGACGTGCAATTATGATTAAATCTGTTCATCTAGCTTGAGAAGCCTAAAGCCTGTTGATCATATTTTGCTAACTAGTTAACTAGCACGCATGTTAAAAGACATTTAAGACATTTAAATTGTTTCCTTGAATGTATATGTATATTATATATCACCTTATCATTAAAAAAAGAAAAAAAAATGGCACAACCTTATTCCTTATGTTTTTTTTTGGGACATGTGGCTAATGGAATTTCAAAATGTCTTAATGTCTATCACATTTAATACACAATTGAGGTGAATAGCAGCTAGACTATGCTAAGAGAACAGTGCTGTGTTTGTGAGAGTAATGAGCAAACGCTTGTATCTCTAAATTCACTAGAGCACTTAATGCCTCTAATGTTCTATATAATGCCTAAGAGTCTAATAAAACCTAGATCGACTTTAGTGATATAAAATCTCATATCAAACGTGTAGGCTAGCATATAAAAGAGATATTAATGGTAATTTATCTAGCGCAACTTTTACACGTGTCACCTCGCTATCTACTATTGTTGGGCTTGAATAGCTAATATATACTTGCAGATGTCTTTAAATGGTGCACTTACCAATTGCTATAATGGAGTAAAGAAGGCTTAGACCTCCCTAAAATGGACCATGAATCCCCTCCATTTGATTTAAGTTTTATTGCACTGTGCCATTAGCTGATTATAGGTTCAGTAAATGCAGTGTGAAATGCTAGCATTACTCATTTTTGACCTAGTTGAGCTCGGACATTTACAAAAAAAAAGGTATGGGCACATGTATGCAGACAGTGAGAATGTTTTATTCATTTTCCAGACAATTGCTGAAATTCCAAGATACAATCTTGAAACAAAAACAAAAAAACCTTATGTATCATGACCTAGAATGAGACATGTTCAGTACGACAGCATTGGCAAATTCCAAGCCACATTCTACAATAAATGAGCGACCAGCGAGGGAAAGCGATAAAAGATTGAAACCGTTCTGCTCTATTTTACTGTTCGGAGGCAGCCATTTGGCAACCGAGAGTAGTATTGGAAAAATCAATTTCTGAAAGAAAGCAAATGGTCAAGTGCGCATTTTATGCTTCGGGTACAATTTTGGGCAAAAGAAACTAACAAATGTGTCGTTATTTCTAGTGAGAAAGCTTGAGGAATGGCCTTTATAAATGGTTCTTCATGTGTTTGAACTCTCTATTCACTATTTGTTCTAAAACATTCACTACATGTTCTCAAAATTATTAACAGAACTCTTTTTTACTTAAAAAAAAACTGATAGAAACTTCCACATAGGCATAATTTGTGGCCCGTATGTATTATAACATCCTACACCAACCAATAAGCATGTTTCTGATAGATAACTTAAAATATTTTTTTTTCCTGTTACTGATCACTATATGAGAACTTGACTTTGAAATACAGTTATTTGCTTAATTACTTAATTTATTTTTTATTTTTTTTGTCGTTTATTTTTTTCATGAATCATTAAAAAGTGTATTTTCTTTTAGTTTCATTCCATATTCTCAACTAAAAATGTGGTATATTTACATACACAGAAATTTGCATTTTTTTAAGTTGATTAAAAAGTTGTTTTTCTTATTCTTGTTATTTTCTTTTCAGTATTGCAATGTTGACTGATGTCCTTGTTAACAACACTGCTCCGACAATATTGTTGTAGTTTCTATAGTAACAGCCCCTCTACAGTATAGTCAATAGTCAGTACATTTCTGAGATGTTGATTCTTTTTATCAAGTGCATTATTGTAGCTATAAACAGCCCCTCAATTTTTTTATTTTTAGGTTTATAGGGAGAAGCCGGAAAAAACTTATAGGGTAAAAACGTAAAAAAAATATATATAATTTTCATGTTAGCAAAAAACACAATGCTCTGAATTGTAATTTGTAATCAGTTTACTGCTTTATTTCTGATTGTTACACAGACCTATCACTGATGACTTTATTAAAACCTTATTATGGTGTGCATATGTAATAAATGATTGTATTAATATAAACCTTGCAGTCAGAACTACTGTTGTTGACCAATCAGAATGAAGCATTGTTTTGATGGTAATTATAACACAGTTAGTTACAGTCTACTATTTTGATTAAAGCAAAATTATTTGCCCATGTTGTATCTTAAATGTCAGTGATCCAATATTACTTTCATATTTGTAAAAATGCACTCAGCATGCTATTCAGTATAACTGGACTCTTGTGTATGTGATATTATTACCTAGGTAATGTTATTTTAGGCTATACTATAAACGTGAATTTTCATCCACTTTCCGAACAGGGACACCTACTGTATAGTGTAGTTATGTACAAAATCTTTCATTCAGGTCCAACATGTAGACCTATAAAATGTTCAAAGATGATACAATTAATGAGACACAATATCAGGTCCATGACATACATGACTCACCTTTGTTAGGAACAGTTTTCCTCTGTGATCAACTTCTGAGGCCTTCAAAATTGTCAAAGCATCTCAGACAGCGACATCATCAGACAGGAATTTAAAAAAAAGCCAAACAAAAACAAGTCGATGAATATGTTATGAGTGGTTGTATTGAAGTGACAGGCATTATGATGAATTAAATCCATTGCTGTGCATCTCTGGGTCCATGTACAAAGCAGATGAAAAAAGAGTCCAGACTGAGCTTTGGTAAGATGAAAGACAGGAGAGAGGCTGGAGACACAATCGTTCTCCGAGTGATTTGAAGCTCCTTTTCTGTGCATCCTTTATTTGATGTCTTTTGTTAGACAAGTCTAGCGGGGCTCAAGGGTCAAGTCTTGAAATAAAATCTCAGACGTGGTGACTGAGTGAGTGCGATTGGAGGTGGTGCCTCTTTTTCAGCCCTGTAAATGAGTTTTCTGAGCAGCACAATGCAGGATGTGTGCAAGCTTGGCAAGCTTATCTGTGGTTTCGTCTTTCACTATCGAATAGGTTTGGAGACTGGAGAAGAGCTTCGCCCGTGCTCTCAGGGATAAAGTGCTACCTGAGCAGGCATGTCTGTGACCGAGTCACAAATTAGAAAAGGCCACGGGCTCTGTTGGAGCTAGCTTCACGTTTGATCACAATATTATTTCTATCAAAACAACACCTAACTCCTGGATTCCTTTCTGAGAGAAAGTCTGTGGAGAGTTCTGGACTACAGCCAGACTGGCATTCTGCCAAAACGGCAAATACTAGCAGACCATTATAGGCATGCATAGTATAAAAAAACATATATTAAGTGCCTGAAGGACTTATTACGAGAGCTTGCGTGGTAAATGTAGGTGGGCGATATGAGAGAAACAATAGGGATCATAATGTTTTGTATTTGTGATAAGCGTAGCAGAAACATAATTCATACAAAGAATGAATAAAAACAAATGGCAGCTAGGAGTGAGGGGATAAATTTTAACATCTTTAATCTGATCGTTCTGTAGGTTGATTCATATTCGCTAATAGTACTCTCAGGGTAGTTACGCTTATAAATCAACAAAACACGTTTATAATGATATGCTTACTTAATACAATATCAGTACTAACACTAATAAGAGACTGTTCAAAAACTTGTTCTAAAAGGAAAATATGTGCCAATTCATATTTTCAAGCTTTCTATAAAGTTTTTTTTTTTCTAATATTAAAGTAAGGAGTCTCCAGTGTCAGCATGCTATGACTGAGATTTTCACAATAGTGGATTATTCAGTATTTAGTATAATTGACATTAAAGAGAGGAATGTGAGGGAACAAGAGTTTATAGCTGTTATATTAGCTGCTGTTTTGTAAGATAATGTGCTAACAAATGATTAAACAATTACAGTAAGTAAATGCTATTGTATAAAACAAGTCAGGGCATACTGTGATAGCAAAGTGATCAGCATCAGGGTGTTTGACTGCATTACATAAGCACATTGTTTCAGGTCACATAAACTGACAACGACATTTCAGGGCAAACACCTCAACAATTTAAAATGGCCGCCATTGACCACATCTCCCAGATTTCTCTCAGCACCGTTCTCTGGGCAAAGCAAACTAAACCTTTTTTTGCTGAAGTTAGTTAGTTAGTTAGTTAGTTAGTTAGTTAGTTAGTTAGTTTTCTCCTAGAGTGCCAAAAAAATAGAAATTACCCTGCAGCACCCCCATTCATCTAGCTTTTGACTGAGCAGGTGTAGTTAATAACGCATACACACAAACACCCTATTTAATAAGAATCTGATTCACACACTAATTATAATATATTTTGTCAGTTCCAATGGTCATATCACTGCCATCGAGAGGTGGGAAGTAACGAAGAACAAATACTTTGTTACTGTACTTAAGTACTTTACTCCACTACTTATTAACTTTTTCTTTTACTCATTAAATTTTTACACAAATATCTGTACTTTTTACTTCTTCCATTCTCAAAACAGACCCGTTACTTTAGTTTTAATCCATTGATTTGGTGAAATATTATTTTCACTGCGTGCCGATTTCAACCAAACAACCTATTTCCTGTCATTGCACGTTCAATCCACTGGTGTATAAAGTACGGACTCTCACTCACCACAAAAGGCAGTAAGAAGTTTGGGGTTAATGTGGATGAGACAGAGGGAGTCAGTGATGTAAGAGAACAGACACATTCCTGATCATCATCATCTTTTCTCTGCTTGTGTTCTATATGTTGATCTTCAGCCTGGATATATTCATTAGGTAACATTTTTTATTAGTTTTGTATTAATATACATATATATATTTGGCTGTCAAAATTAAAAATATTTTAAATGGCACGAAATTTTTTCTTTCTTTACTCAGATATAAAATAAATAAATTAACTCCAGATAAAAATATTTTTAATCAGTAAACTTTTGTTTTATTTCTGATTCTCAAATCAAACACCAAAATCCGACATGATTTTCACAATTTACCCTCTGGGTGGTGTTTTGTGGGTTTTTCCCTCATAATGGTGACACAAGCTTAAATTACTGTCTTTATTGATCGTACAGATAAAAACAATACATCATTTAAATCTGTAAAATGTCTATAATTAATTTTCTCCGGTATCACCTCATTAACTGTCCGTGTGGAAAGATAGCAAAGGCTCTTAATGATGTCCACACATCTCTGCACTGTAAATATGCTTATATACAGTGTTGTGTTCGTTACTAAAAAATAGTAACTAGTTACAGTTACTCGTTACTTCATTCAAAAAGTAACTCCATTACTTTGTTGATTACTTACACCAAAAAGTAATGCGTTACTGTTAAAAGTAAGTTTTTAGTTACTTTTTTTAAAGAAACTTCTTTAATGTTCCCATAAATGCCATTTTATGGGTTATGATCTATACAAACACAAAACTGACTTAAACACAAAGTCATTTTTAAACACTATTTTATTGAAGTCAGACCAACACAAAATGAATATATCACAAGGATTTCTGAAATAAATAACAAAACAAGCTGAATAATATATTCACACTCAAAAACTAAAGTGACTTCTGCTGTTGTGTTGAGCTCTTAAAAATGTTCCTTTCACAGCTGAAGTATAAAAACAGAACACCGGGTTAGCTTCTAGCTACTAGCTCCTCAGGCATGGAGGCCCTGGAGGTGTTTCAGCAGTTTGGAGTTGCTGTTTATCGCAGTAGATACGAGCTTCGAACCAGAAAGACACAACTTACATTTGATTTAAAAGTTTTTTCAACTAAAGTGAAATAATGAGCATATTTCCACTTTGAGAAACTCGTTTTGCTCTCGCCTCGACTCGCCATTACTAAATAAGCAGTAGTGAGTTAAGGGCTTGCTCAGGTGCCCAAAAATGGCAGCTTGGAGGTGTTAAACATGTATCATATGTACAGCATGTGATATATATGTGAGCAGTGTTGGGCAGTAACGCGTTACTTTTTACAGTAACTAATACTGTAACGCATTACTTTTTACAGTAACTAATACTGTAACGCGTTACTGCCCAACACTGCTTACATATATATCACATGCTGTACATATGATACATGTTTAACACCTCCAAGCTGCCAGTTTCGGGCACCTAAACAAGCTCTTAACTCACTACTGCTCATTTAGTAAAGAGTCGCTCGGGATAAACACTTCCAACAGGAAGTGGCTATATCTCACTATTTTGTCTCTCTATTTTCTCTATCTAATTGTCTCTGTGTCTCTTTTAGTAAATGTCTCATTGTATATGCCTTTCTCTTGCTGTCTCTCTATTTGTTTCTCACTCTTTCTAAAGCTGTGTCTGTGTCTGTGTCTTTCTGTCTTTGTCTCTGTCTCTGTCTTTCCTGCTTATTTACATGTCTAACAAAGTTTTAAGTTTTGAAGTAATGCCATTAGCGATCTATAATGAAAGACTTCCCTGGTTCAGTTCTTACCTCTAGTTTCATATTGAACTTTATAAGAAGTTTTTAAAAACAGAACAATGAAAGATCAGTTGCGAGTCGCTCGGGATAAACACTTCCAACAGGAAGTGGCTATATCTCGCTATTTTGTCTCTCTATTTTCTCTATCTAATTGTCTCTGTGTCTCTTTTAGTAAATGTCTCATTGTATATGCCTTTCTCTTGCTGTCTCTCTATTTGTTTCTCACTCTTTCTAAAGCTGTGTCTGTGTCTGTGTCTTTCTGTCTTTGTCTCTGTCTCTGTCTTTCCTGCTTATTTACATGTCTAACAAAGTTTTAAGTTTTGAAGTAATGCCATTAGCGATCTATAATGAAAGACTTCCCTGGTTCAGTTCTTACCTCTAGTTTCATATTGATCTTTATAAGAAGTTTTTAAAAACAGAACAATGAAAGATCAGTTGCTGGTAAATCATGGTATATCAGTGGTGCAGGTGTTGGAGATGTGGTTCTTGTACCTGAATCATTTCTCATAGAATTCAAGTTACTGAGAGAATGTACAGAAGGGAGAAGTTTTGACCCTCTACCATCATGATCTAAGAGAAAATGCTGGTCTCCTAACTATGGAAAAGCCAAAAGTCCAATAAGCAAAGGGTTGTTTGCCTTTCCTGTGTTAGTGTAATGGTCAGTGAAGTGGTCGCTGCTATCTGACTTACCTGGTTCGATTCCTGCCACTTAGCTTTCCTTTAAATTGTTTAAAATGTTTTTAAAAAGAACCATAAAAGGTCCTAAAAATTACATTCTTGTACGAGATCCTGTGGCTCAATTGGAAGAGCTTTGCCTCTGGGTTGAGAGGTTGCCGGTTCAAATCCCGGCCAGGGCTCAATGTGGTAGGTGTCAGGAATGGCTGCGTGGAAGGTTGGATGTGGATGGTTTCGGAGGGCTTATCCTGAAGTAGGGGGGCAATATCCGGGCATCTGCCCCCCCGGTGTCTGAGAAGCTAAAAACAGGTGGTTATGAAGCAAAAATGGCCAAAAAAGTATCGACTTAGTTTTGCATATAGGGAAAAATTCTGCCAAAAACCTATCACCTCACTTTTTTTTGAGGCTGTGAAGCAGCAGGTCTTCACAACCTTTGTTTACAATCAACTTACCAATTGCTCACCACGCACTATTTTCCATACAGCTTACCCAGTGTGGGGACAAGCCAGATTCGAACCAGCAACCTCTGAGCTTAGAGGCAAGGCTTTTACCACAAAGCCATCAAGTCCCACAACAAACCTTCTTTTTTTTGGGGGTTTATCCTTCGTTTCATGCTTCAAAGCAAGAAATAAAGACCCGACAGAAACACAGAAAGAAGGATTCGAACCGTGAACCCCACCAACAGCGAAATACCAGCCCTAACCCACTGAACCATCGGGAAGGATTGCTTAGAGCGGGTCTATCTTTTCTTTCAAACCATCAACGCAAGAATATAATGATGAAGACAGACGCAGGAAGCAAACCCATCTCGTGACTAGCAGGGACAAATCTGGATTTGAACTCTGATTCACACCATTAGAGAGGCACCAGCATTAACCCACTGAACCATCAGGAAGGACAACATGGAAAGTTTGTTTAGAGCAGGTCTATCATTCTTTTCAAACCATCAACACAAGACTTTAACGCTAAACAAAAGATGTAGGAAGCAAATACAGATGTAAGCAGCACAAGTTGAACATACATTGTACCTAGCAAGAAGAAACCAAGGGAAAAATTCTGCCAAAAACCTATCACCTCACTTTTTTTTGAGGCGGTGAAGCAGCAGGTCTTTACAAACTTTGTTTACAGTCAACTTACCGATTGCTCACCACGCACTAGTTTCCACACAGCTTACCCAGAGTGGGTACAGGCCAGATTCGAACCAGCAACCTCTGAGCTTAGAGGCAAGGCTTTTACCACAAAGCCATCAAGTCCCACAGCAAACATTCTTTTTTTGGGGGGTTTATCCTTCGTTTCATGCTTTAAAGCAAGAAATAAAGACCAGACAGAAACACAGAAAGAAGGATTCGAACCGTGAACCCCACCAACAGCGAAATACCAGTCTTAACCCACTGAACCATCGGGAAGGACTAGCTGCGATGATTGTTCAGAGCAGGTCTATCTTTTCTTTCAAACCATCAACGCAAGAATATAATGCTAAAGACAGACGCAGGAAGCAAACCCATATCGTGACTAGCAGGGACAAAGCTGGATTCGAACTCTGATTCACACCATTAGAGAGGCACCAGCATTAACCCACTGAACCATCAGGAAGGACAACATGGAAAGTTTGTTTAGAGCAGGTCTATCATTCTTTTTAAACCATCAACACAATAATTTAACGCTAAACAAAAGATGTAGGAAGCAAATACAGATGTAAGCAGCACAAGTTGAACATACATTGTACCTAGCAAGAAGAAACCATGATTCCTACCAACAGCGAGATACTAACGTTAACCCATTGAACCATCGGTGAGGACAGGCTGGGAAGCTTGTTTAGAGCAGGTCTATCGTTCTTTTCAAACCATCAACACAAGAATTTAATGCTAAAGAAAGATGTAGGAAGCGAATACAGATGTAAGTAGCCCAAGTTGAACCCACATTGTAAATAACAGGAAGAAAGCAGGAATCGAACCAAGATCCACTCCACCAGCAAGATATCAACCTTAACCCATTGAACCATTGGTGAGGACAGGCTAGGGAGCTTGTTTAGAGCAGATATATCATTCTTTTCAACCGATTAAAAACAAAAATATATCTCTAAAGAAAGATGTAGGAAGCAAATACAGATGTAAGTAGCCCAAGTTGAACCCATATTGTAAATAACAGGAAGAAAGCCGGATTCGAACCAAGATCCCCAACACCAGCAAGATACCAACCTTAACCCATTGAACCATTGGGGAGGACAGGCTAGGGTGCTTGTTTAGCGCAGATCTATCGTTCTTTTCAACTCATTAAAAACAAAAATATATCGCTAAAGAAAGATGTAGGAAGCGAATACCGATGTAAGTAGCCCAAGTTGAACCCATATTGTAAGTAACAGGAAGAAAGCAGGATTCGAACCAAGATTCCCAACACCAGCAAGATACCAACCTTAACCCATTGAACCATTGGTGAGGACAGGCTAGGGTGCTTGTTTAGCCCAGATCTATTGTTCTTTTTTAACCCATTAAAAACAAAAATATATCGCTAAAGAAAGATGTAGGAAGTGAATCCTGATCGTGACTGGCAGACAGAAAGCAGGATTCGAACCCTGAACCCCACAAAAAGCAAGAAACCTGATTTAACCCACTGAACCATCAGGGAAGACAGGGCAGAAAGGTTGTTTAGAGCAGGTCTATCTACCTTTAAACCATTAACACAAGAATATAGAGCTAAAGAAAGAGCCTGGCCATAGTAAGGAAGGTGTCAGAAATGGCTGCATAGAAGGTTGGATGTGGTTTCGGAGGGCGTATCCTGAAGCAGGGGGGCAATATCCGGGCATCTGACCCCCGGCATCTGAGAAGCTGAAAACAGGGGTTTATAAAGCAAAAACGTTTAAAAAAGTATCGACTTAGTTTCGCATATATATGGTGGAAAATTCTGCCAAAAACCTTTCACCCTCACTTTTTCTGAGTAGTATTCACAGCCTTTGTTTACAGTCAACTACCTCATTGCTCACCAGACTCTACTTCCAAACAGCTTACCTAGTGGGGGGACAAGCCAGATTCAAACCAGCAACCTCTGAGGTTAAAGGCAAGGCTTTTTCCACAAAGCCATCAAGTCCCACAACACACCTTCTTTTTTTGGGGGGTTTATCATTTGTTTCATGCTTCAAAGCAAGAAATTCAGCTCTTGATTAGAGCAGGTCTATCATTCTTTTCAAACCATCAACATAAGAATGTAATGCTAAAGAAAGATGTAGGAAGCGAATACAGATGTAAGTAGCCCACGTTGAACCCATATTGTAAATAACAGGAAGAAAGCAGGATTCGAACCAAGATTCCCAACACCGGCAAGATACCAACCTTAACCCATTGAACCATTGGTGAGGACAGGCTAGGGCGCTTGTTTAGAGCAGATCTATCGTTCCTTTCAACCCATTAAAAACAAAAAAATATCGCTAAAGAAAGATGTAGGAAGTGAATCCTGATCGTGACTGGCAGACAGAAAGCAGGATTCGAACCCTGAACCCCACCAAAAGCAAGAAACGTGATTTAACCCACTGAACCATCAGTGAAGACAGGCCAGAAAGGTTGTTTAGAGCAGGTCTATCTACCTCTAAACCATCAATGCAAGCATATAAAGCTAAAGAAAGATTTAGGAAGCAGGAACATAACCTACATTGCAACTAGCAGGCAGAAAGCAGGATTCAAACCCTGATTCTTACCATCAGCGAGGTACCAGCCTTAACCCACTAAACCATGGAAGAGATCAGACTGGGAAGCATGCTTAGATGAGTCACAAGCCTTAAACCACTGAGCGACAACTGCTGAAAAGCATGTGTGCTTTTGGGAGGGTTCATACTTTGTTTCATGTCAGCGCAGTAAGAAAGAAGGCATGTAGGTTTTGAAACCTTATCACCAGCATGGACTTTATTAAGGACCATGTTCAGGCACAAACCTTAACCCACTGACCTACCACAGAAGTGCCTTCTATCTTCATCGAAGACCAGGAAATCAAGAAATGAATCCAACACAGAAAGGAAAGAATTGAAATGTTTCTAGAGGGGACAAGGTCCAGAAGTTTTATACAAGCCTTAAACCACTGAGCGACAACTGCTGAAAAGCATGTGTGCTTTTTGGAGGGTTCATACTTTGTTTCATGTCAGCGCAGTAAGAAAGAAGGCATGTAGAACTGGTTTTGAAACCTTATCACCAGCATGGACTTTATTAAGGACCATGTTCGGGCACAAACCTTAACCCACTGACCTACCACAGAAGTGCCTTCTATCTTCATCGAAGACCAGGAAATCAAGAAATGAATCCAACACAGAAAGGAAAGAATTGAAATGTTTCTAGAGGGGACAAGGTCCAGAAGTTTTACTTACCAACACAGCAACCAGCTCGACCAGGAATCAAACTCTCAAACTCATCCTTGTGGGGACCCTGACATTAACCCACTAGTCTATCACATCCATCCATCTATCCATCTATCTATCTATCTATCTATCTATCTATCTATCTATCTATCTATCTATCTATCTATCTATGATGTAAGGTCCAGTTGACAGCTAAAACAGGTAGAAGTAATAACTACTTTTTACTTAAGTACATGTCAGAGCCAAAACATCTTTACTTTCACTTAAGTAGCAGTCCATCTGTCAGTCCTTGTTTTTCATGACACATTGTTTATTGTTTTACTATAACAGCATGCCCTGTTGTTTCATTCCCTATTTATGTATATCTTAGTATATATATATATATCACACTTCTGCACCACTCTCAATTTTTGGTCTAAGAAGCCATTTTCCTTCTGCAATCAATAAAGTCCCCAATCTACTTTAATCTATATATACATATTAGATTATATTACATATATATATTACATTTCAAAGTATTTGGAATTAGTTTTTTTGTCAAGCCTTTTAAGCTAACATTATTAATTGCTTCTCCTGTTAACAAGCCAAAGAGCCTTAGCACACCCATAACTTACCTATCTTTTGTCTCTCCCTTTTAGTTATAATGCTGTGCTTATAATATACATTTTTCCTAAAAATTTCATGATGATAAGAATACCTAATTATCCATGACTTGCTGCCCCCCCCCCCTCTCTCTCTCTCTCTCTCTCTCTCTCTCTCTCCCTCTCTCTCTCTCTCTCTGATGCTGAGGATGGCGCCATGTGGACAACATAAGGATACATGAAACCACTGTGGATGGTGAGAGAGGATTTGGTTTGTAATTAATACAAACATTTTGCTACAAAATCTTTGAATTAGAATTGCCAAAGTTTTGCACTCAAGTCTTCATCAGTGATACAGAGAGACATCTTCATTAATTAATAATAATAATAATAATAATAATAATAATAATAATAATAATTTTTCATTCAATAATCACCAAGTAGTTTGATGGTATTTTCTGATATTTACAAATATTACATTTAAACAGACCAAACCATTAGACAATGAGCAACGAGGGGGGAAAAAAGAAACAATCCATTCTATTTTTCTTCTTTCATGTTGTCATGTTTTAAATGGCTAAATCTGATGAAAATGTATTTGATTGCATGATGAATAAAAAAAATCTATTATATTCACTTTGAAGGGCCCATAACTCATCTCTCTCTCTCTCTCTCTCTCTCTCCCTCTCTCTCTCTTTCGTTCTCTCTGTGTTTGCAGTGTGTGTGTGTGTGTGTGTGTGTGTGTGTGTGTGTGTGTATGCGCCCCTGGAGCAGGGTGGTAAATAGATAACTGAGGCTGCACTGAAAGATCCCTCTCTCAGGAGATGTAATCTGCAGACCTGCCACTCAAAATGCTAGCCTTGGCACAATCGCTCTCGTTCCCCTTACCTGCTTTCCCCCTTTCCACCTATCCTTCGCTCCCACCCCTCTGTAGGAATATTAAATATGTGCAGCATTTGTGGCTGGCAGAGTGCAGCATTGATTAAGTGTCAGTCCTGTGCATTACCAGTAGGGTGTCATTTTCAGCCAACAGCTGCTTATTCGCTCTCTCTCTAGTTCTCTTCGGTCAAAGGTTAAAGAAAGAGACCAAAACCTGCTGATTGAGGTTGGGGAATGTGCATGTAGCTGTATCAAAATCATTGCTCTGTATTATAAATAATACTGGTTTTGACCTAAATGGCAGGTGTGCAAAAATTTTGTGGAATTATATTTTATCAAGAGCTGCTCTTACTACACTCAAATGATTCCCAAATAAATCTAAGTAAATCTGTAGTAAAAAAAAAAAAAAAGTATTGTCAGAACTGAGAAGAGGTGACGGTTGCAAGTGCATATTTTTATTCTATAAAGTGTGAAACAAACAAGCAAAACTGTTAAAAGAACCCCAAACATAAACAAAGGATTTAAGGCAGGAACAGGGAAATAGGCTTTGGCACGCGTCAAAACAAATTGAACATGACAACAAAAACTAAATAAGACAAGATGTTGAAAATATATATATTTTCATAGTAGTGGTAATTACAGTAAAATTAGACACAGGTGAAAGCAACTGGGACATGTGGATGATGGGAATTGCATCAGTATCAATTCCCCTCTCCTCCATAACGTGTGAAATACATTTACAAAGGCATCCTGGGTAGTCACGTGAAATTCTCAAAGGCCCTTGGAACAAAAAAGCTTCCTTGGGAGCATTAACCTTAGCATAGCTATGAGGAGATGCAGATGGTTCAACTTTTAATGCAGAGCATTAGAGAGGAGCTAGTTAACAAAAAATAACTCCCTAGAAAATGTACAGAGCCTGACATCTCAAATCATTTCACGAGCTAAAGTGCAAAAACAAAACAACCTACTTTATCCATGTAATATATAAACCTAGCTAGCACATTTAACTAGACAATTCACAAAACCTAAATTGCTAACTTGTTTAGTAAGATTATTTACAAACCCTCAATTAGCTTATTTAACCAACACATTTTTTCAAAGGCAGATATTTCAAATGTTCGGGTTTAGGTGTCCAAAGGTCACAAATGAGAATGTAAAGTGTAAAAAATCTAAATATTTGCAAAAAAACAAAGAATTTTGAAAGATGCAAAATACAAAACCAGGCAAAGATCAGGTCATCACCGAACAGCACACATTAGGTCAGGAGTAAATTTAAAACGTCTTATCAAAACAGTCAGATGGCTTGGTAATGAATGAAACAAAAAAACTGCTGAGTATATAGTTTGCAGTGCTTTGAATAAAAAATACCTTTCATCCGTGAGTGAGTAAAATGAGCGAGTAATTGGAAACGGCCGTATTCGGTCTGATAGTGAATAAGATCACTACAGAATACAGGAAAATGGTATCCGTGGTAATGTTTAGAGACCATGGTGTGTGCTGTGACACATGTAAAGCACAAATCACTGAAAAATGTATTTAAGTGTAGAAACAAAGTGCGATTCCTCAACAAGTTTCTAATTTAATTGGACAATGAAACAACAAATTTGCAAACTACGACGACTAGAGCGTGCATGAGATATTATTTTATATATATGAGAAAGACAAAGAGACAATGTATAATGATATTGAGCAGATTTAATTGTAGAGCAGATATCTCTATTTTAGAGACAGAATGCATACATTGAAATGCCTTCCTTGATATCACATGGTCACTGCAAATTAGGCCATAATGAGGATTATAACGGCTATGTTCCATCTGCATTTTAATTATTCCTCCCTATCTCTGTGTCTGTCCATGTGTGAGAAATTTTACCGGTTTCTTATCTTCTCTAACCACCGTTTTTCTTTTTTTGTAAAGAGTTCTCTGAATATCACAAGGCTACAAAAACACCTGTCACCACTTATTTGTACGGTTTGCAGAAGCACAACAGCTCCATCTAAAGTCTGCTGAGGGCATTTCGACCTTAAACCGGACTCTTGTGGCCCACAGGAGAAAGTGGCAATATGATCCAAAGACATTTGCGTAATACTTATGAGTATACTGTAAAAGGAATAAAGAGGCAAACAGCAATAAGTAAGCATTAATCTTGAAACAGTAGAATTCAAAGATGAGAAAGCTTGATTAAGGGCCTTTACTCAGAGTTCATAGAAAAATGATGGCACTGCCTCATTCCTGTCTCCAATGATGCCACCCTGGATGATACTAAAAAAGGATTAAAAAAAAAAAATTTCCTGGTGTCTCGGTTCTCCCAATGAATTGAATCAGCCTAAAGATAAGTTTTCAGGTTGTAGTAGTATATGTGTCTGAACTCTGAATCACCCTGCTCATAAACAGCAAGGAGGCAATAATATCCTTTAAACGAGGTATTGACAAAGTCGCACTCTCCAAAGCCCACCAGCAATCAGCAACGTCCCATTAATGGCAAACCTCCAACAGCCATCATGCGCTCATTTTCGAGGTGTCGTTAGCGAAGCAGATTGCTATTAAGATTCCTTTTTCCCGCTGCTAACAATCTTCGTCTTGTGGTTATAAGGTAGTTAGCTGAATCATTCTTCAACTTGTTCCAATGTATTCAATTGAACACAGGGCCGTTCGGTACAGGGGATGAGTCAGGAGCAGTCGAAGACTATCACACAACCTCAATGGGACAACAGTGGAAAGGACCTGAGATCCATAATTTATTTTTTCAGTCAAAACAAATAATTACAATGCAGAATATTTGGTTCTATGGTAATTTTAGCTGTATGACAAATGCATAAAGCTTTAATGAGCGCTATATGTTTAAAGCTAGGATTTACTATGGCAACTTCTATGCTGACTTACAATGAAGTTTGAAATTCAGCAACATTAAAGAAAACGATAGTAGGCCTTATTCTTTAATTAATAAAAAATATATATTTCATTGTCTTATTGCTGTCATAGAAAAGGAGTTTGGATTTGATGTTATAGAAAAAGGAGTGGCAAGAGTAACATATACCCACTGAATATCTTCCTATAACAGGAATAGCCTATATGGCCTATTTCTGATTATAAAGCAGATTTGCCTATAAATATTTTGCCATCAGAACCACTGCCATCTTTTGAAAGGACCACTTTTTCCAAGTACACCGAGCAAATCCATTGTCATAACAATTATATGTCTCTCAACCTAGAAATTCACAACACAACTTTATATCAGTTTATATCAAATTATTTCATTAAATAGGAATATTTTAAAAATATTCATATAAAGACCATATGAACAGAAATCTAATTTGCTATAATGCATTTATGTTTTCATTTAATTGCAATTACTTATTTAAATGGATTATTTAAATCTGTTATGCATTATTCATTGTTAATATAATGCAGGATAAGTATTTACGTTTCTTATAAGAAGACTAGGTTTCAGATTAAATAGTGTCCATCCCCTGATAACTACAGCGTAATGGTGGTCTTGATACTTGTGAGAAATGTAAAATCATTAACGCTTTAGGTGTAATAATAAGCTTTTAAACACTCTACTTTACTAAAAAGTCTAAATACAGTACAACGTATAAATGATTAAAGATTATTCGATAAGTTATACAACATCATACACATCTCTACAGAATTATCAGTGTGAACAGATAAAAAAGAAAGTGTAATGAATTTATCATCCGTATAAAAACAGAAGCTCCAGAATGCAAGGAAGGTAAAAGAACTTACTGAAAGCCTGGACCCTAACAGAGAAGCGGCGTTTAAAGTGCTTGAAAGATAAATGTGCGTTTACAAACGATAAACACTGAGTGCTTTAAAGGCCTCGGTTAATTGACGACTGTGTTTCTTCACCGATTTATCCATCCATTAGGCCAATTCACAATTCCAAAACACGAGCCTACATTTTAACGCAAAGCTCTTTCTAAGAGATATAGAGTGGATGGAAATGGAGCATTGAACAGGATTGATGAATGCATAACACATCGTGGTTTTTTTTTTTAAACCCGTTTAGTGCTTTGAGCATTCAGTATGCTGGGATGGGAATGCAATGCTTAGCTGTAGCTGTTGCTGGGCCTCTTTCTTTTTTTTTTCAAAAGAGATGACCAATTCACTTTAATATAATTGTGACTGGTGATTTGAGTCAATATCTATTCTCCTTTAATAGGTTATATGATAACAAACTCTCAGGTGAACAAACTGCTTTCTGCTACAGCCAAATATTTTAATTAATCATTTTAGAGCATCTGGTGCCATTTTTCTGCACCCCAGTTCCTAGGTTTTCATGCATAGTTGAATCGTTAAGCCTTGTTTTCGTGTAAGAGGTATTCATGAAGAACAACACAGGATAGACATCTCCAGATAATAAATGGATGTATTTGGGTCCCACTGGTTTCTGACGGTTCATTGCTGATATCATCATATTGTTGGACATCATCTAAAGTCGAACAGAAATAAGCATGATGTGTCTTTCATCTGCTGCATGAAGTTTCCTTGGCCGACCACAGCTTAAATAGTACATCTTGAAACTACAGTCTGTTTTTAAATCTTTGGATGGAAGAGGCCTTGCTAATGCACTAGACTGTAACTACCCTGTGTCTTGTTGCTGTGCTCAGTCTTGCCATGGTGTATGTCCTGTGAAATTGAACTGTCTTATACAACCTCTGCTTAGTAGCAGTGTTTGCGGTTCCTCATTCAGTTTGAAGCTCCTCCACAGCTGTTTCTGTTTCAGACAATGACTGTGTTTTTACCTACATATGAAACTGATGATCATTAGAATCTGCTTGGCAGAAATGGTTAATCATACACCTGGCTCTACAAAATACTTGAGTTTGTGCAAGTGTACAAAGTGTAAGAATTGAAAGCCAAAGTGATTTTTTTTTTTTTTTACAGCAAGTACTACACATAACAGATATATAATATAGACTTTATAATGCCTAATAAAAGCTGGACTTATAAAAAGTGCTCCTATTCCAAATTCTGGTTTATTACATTTATTATATTCATTTAGAAATGCTAGAAATGTTGGTTTGCTTTATGTAATTATACGTGCTGTTTAAAAAAATGTATAAATGTAATGTCAGGTTGGAGAGTCAAGAGTCTTTTTTCAATAGCATTATGCTTCACAGTGTATTATTCCTCTCATATCACTGCAATTTGATTGAAAGGAGAAAAATCGGAATCAGAATTATTTAGTTACATGTAATGCTATTTCCTATTTTAACTCGTCATGTATGAAGTTTGGAGGCTTGAATAATCGACAGACAACTTGTTTGTGGACATGCAGGCTTTATTTTACCTGTGTCGATGCAAGTGTGCACAATGAAAAAGAAAAAGAAATGACTGACAGCAGGCACATATTAATAACCTTATACTTCATTTCTCATATAGAATTCTTGCCTATTGCGAGACTGTAAAACATCCAACTAGAATTGTACGATAAAAGAAGCATAAATTATTGTGAGAACACATGGCACCCAGTACATCAGAAAATTAGAAAGCAAGTCCACCATTCTTTCTTATATATATATATATATATATATATACACTATATGGACAAAACATTTTGGACACCTGATCATAAATTCCTGTGCTTCTGATTCCACACTTAATCCCCATTTGCAGTTAAAATAACCTCTACTCTCCTAGAAACAACTCTTTTCTCTTTCTTTTTATTAGAAGTATGGTTGTGGAGATTTGTGCTTATTTTGCCAAAAGGGCATTAGTAAAAGTCCTTGGGAGGCTCTGGCTGCAGTCAGCATTCCAATTAATCCTAAAGATGTTCAATGGGCTGAGGTCAGCACTTTACAGCAGGTCACACAAGACCTTCCACTCCAATCCATGTAAACCATATATTCATAATGCTTTGTGTACAGGTGCACTGTCATGCTGGAACAGTTTTTGGTCTCCTAGTTCAGGTTAAAGAAAAATGTAATGCTACCGCATCCATAAAACATCCTATACAATGTAGCTCCAACTTAGCGGTAAGAGTTTAGGAATGAACCAGGCATAGCAGGAACAGTCAGGTGTGCCAAAACTTTTGTCCATATATATATATATATATATACACACACACACACATACATTCCGGTATAATGGTTTGGAGCACAATCATTAATTTCATTCGTTAACTTAAATGCACAAGAATAGTGTAGTGTATTTATAATGACTGCATGCGAAGTGCCTGAAGTCTACACACTGCGAGATGCATCAACTGGCCAAAAGGCACACATCAGAGTTCAGACTAGAGACCTGCACTCCCGCGGGACCCAAAGTGAAAGAGTGCGGTGGGGGACTAGATTTAATTCGTGAATACGGGTGTTTTCACAAATATTCATCAATATTCACGATATTCATCAAATAGTCATTCGCTGGGACTCCCGCAAAACGGTCTTTAGAATATACAAAAAAAAATTATAATAATAATAAAATCACTAAAATCAAATAAACGTATCAACTGTACAAAATCAACAATAGCAATAAAATATAAGGATTTACAGGCACAAGGTCCGAAACGAACTCTCGTGTGGTTCATGACGGTCAACTACTAGTTAACGATTCTGACGAATCACTGAGTGCTAAAGATATCACTTCTTTATTAAAGAAAGGAACAAACAACACAGCAAAACCTCAACCTGATTTTTTAAAGTTCCTTGTTTCATAATTAAATTGTTAATTTTCCGTTTCTTTTTCATTCATATTCAAAAGGAAAGCAAGTGGAAGCAGTCTGTACATTAAAATAAAAAACTACTCGTACAATTTACCTGCGAGATTTTGTGCTTGGGTGCGGGAGAAAATAATCTATATAATAATAATAATAAATAATACTTAAATAATCCGTCCTGTGCAGGTCTCTAGTTCAGACTACCACAAGGCTCACGATGCAAGTGACAGCTACCTTCCTGATATCAGTCCAAGGAAAATCCAAAGTCTTGCATGAAGTCTTTTTCTTGCTTTTAGCTGATTCCTGCTGCCCAGAGAGGAAAAAGGTGTGTTGCATTCACACGTGTCCACTAATCAGACAATGAGCTAAAGAGAAAAAGGAGTTCTTTTTCATGCTCTTGTTCCTCTTTCTCTGACCTCATGGTTTCTGCTCTGATATGCATTGTCATTGTCAGTGGCAGTGCTCATATTTTGTGGGGGCTGGGGGAATCCAGGTGCCCCATTAGGCATTCGGGACCCCCAATGAAAAGTAAAAAAAAATAGACTTGGGGGGCTCCCAAAGATCATTTTAGTAAAAATATATGAATTACACAACAACTCGGACCATCCATAAGACCTGACTCAATTCGAGTACTGGGGTGAAGAGGGACAACTCATATACTTTTACACCGATAGACCAGTCAACGTGTAGAAACAACAACCAAGCAACGACAAAGAGAACTGAAAGGCACTTGAGCCAATTTCCAAGTGCTGTTGCTAAGCGTCTGAATACTTATGTACAGGTGATATTTTAGGTTTATTCTTTATAATCAAGTTATTTATTACATTTAAAACAAATATTTCAGGAATTCTGTTTTCACTTTGTCATTATGAGATACTGAGTGCAGATTAATGAGAAAAAGAAAATCTCTTTAAACGATGGCTGCAACATAACTAAATTGTAAAAAAAAGTTTCAAAAGGTCATCATTAAATATATTTGTCATTGAATATATATATATATATATATATAAACATGAACACTACTGACAAATAGATAATACATGTAAAAATATCACATTCAAGAAATAAAAACAAGATTATGTAGAGGAACAAGTGCTGAATCTGCTTTGCACTTGCAGCTCTCATCCACAAGATGGAAGCATGCTGACATATTAGTCCTGGAGCTGTGCCTGGACACAATCTATTCCGAGTAGTAAAATCGCATGACGACATCTGATTTAGGCTACTAACAGACCAGTGTTGGTGGAAGAGGTGCCATTTATACTCATCGCCTTCAAGCTTTTTTTTCTCTCTCTGTATGATTAGGATTACAGCTGAGCTGAGGTGAGGTGAGTGGACAGCAGGATGTTTTCCAAGTGTTAATCTTCTGCCAGGGACCTGAGAGCCATGAACCATAATGATGCAAACAAGAAGTGCATTTTTAATCAGACTAGAGGTGTAGGACTAGGAAACAAACATATGACAAGTACCATTTGTTTATAAAACAAAGCTGCATTCAATAAATCTATTAATGTCTTATTGTTTTTTATATATTAGGCTACTGGTTTGTTGAAATTTTTGGAAATTTTGTCTCAGAAAACAAAAACAACAAATAAGCAAAGGATTTAAAAAAAAACTATTTGTGTAAAAACACAGACCATACTGGCAATGCTTTCAGTACCTTTAAGACTTCTTGAGAATGTTTGGTGTTTCCTGGGGATTGGAAGTAATGAATAAAGTGCACAAACTATGTACTTGAGTTAAAGTAGAAATACAGTAGGTAAAATACTCCAGTAATAGTAAAAGTGCTCCATTTAAACTTTCACTTGAGTAAAAGTACAAAATTGTTTGCCTTTAAATGTTAGTATCCAAAGTACCATGATTTATTATGACTATAATGTTCCTATTATTATTTTTTTTTACAAGAATCTTGGCTTAATCGTTATTAATATAATGATATTATTGAGTCAAACACTAATCAATATCTATTAAAATGTTCATGAACCCAAAACTTTATTTTTAACTACCTAAAAAAATAGTGCGAATAAGGAAAAGGTAATTGCGGCAAGTTAGAATCAGGAGTTTCTTCCCTCAGAATGACTGATTTTGCAAAATCTAGAGTGTCCTGTTTGGGAAGTACAGCATGGCGTCTTTAATGCCAATCACAGCAACATTAACTAATCATGGATGTCTCTGGAGTTCATGGATGCAGAAGAGGGTCAATTCTTTTAAAGGTGTTGCATGAGTAGCAGTTCACAAGAACGTCATATCAATGGAAGCATGTGTTAGCCTTCACTCAGCCCATTTAGTAGATCATATGATAGGAAAGAGATGAGGCTTGATGTTAACTGCCAGGTGACCAAATTGGAAAAACAACAGAAAAAAAGCCAAACACTTCCATTTCAGGCCACGCCTACTTCAGGTCGAAATTCAAATACAGAACATAATACAAATAGTGGCATTATAGTGGCCTTACACACCTAATATATACTTAAACTGTATTTAAACAAAAACACCTGATAATTTATTATAATACCACTGAAATAGATTTAATAAGTACATCTCTGATACCTGTATTAAAGGTGGGCTTCAAACACCGCCTCCCTCAATGCCTCCTGGTCCTCCTCTGCAATCACTAAAGAGAGAGCACAGATGAAATAAATAAATAAATAAAACTTTTTCCACACTGGTGATGTTTTCCAGTTTTGTGTTAAGCTACAACACTAATTTGACATAATGCTAGTCTGATGAGCGGGAGTTGGAAATAGAAAGACGATCTTGCGACGTGCCAGACGAGTCTAGCTGACACTTGGTGAGACAGAACTTATTGGAGACAATTTATAGACGTGCACAAACACACACACACACACACACACACACACACACACATATATATTTAAGCCTCATACAAGGATGAGGAAGCAATTAACCTGGCTGACTCACCTCTGTCTTGACAGCTCCTATAGAGGTGTGCGTGTGTGTGTGTGTGTGTGTGTGTGTGCGTGTGTGTGTGTGTGCAAAACAACTGTCACTGCCTAATATGTAGAGTAATATTTGCCTTGCAAATCACCCGTCTGATCCTCTGTCCGCCTGAACTTTTTATTTTGATTTATTTCCAATTGAAATGTTTGTTTGGCATATGGTGAATCCTTTAAACACTGTGCTTGAATTTCAAGCATTTAAATACTTTCTGTGATTTTTGTACAGAGATTTAGATTGACAGAGGTCAGTCCAACACAAAACAAGACGACAAATTGGCAAATAAAACCCAGGTGAAAAATATCTATCCAATTTTAGCAAATTACTCACTTGTCTTATGTACGTGTGGAAGATTTGAAAAAAGTCACAGCCAAAAATTTCTGTATGCATGTTCTCCAAGTTGAACTACAGCAACTTCACGAACAAAAATGTTAAACGAACCGAAGCACCTTGTGAATTAAAAACATTTCTACTTTGGGGCATAAAGTAGGAAGGCTTAAAAATGGGTTTTTAAAGTCAAGACAAAACGAATATTATAGTAAATAAGTTTACAGTTATAGACACATTACATTACAATTAGTATGGTATGTAAGTTTCATCCACAAGGCTAATGTAAATAATTTTTTGCCATTATTGGAAACTTCGCTCGCCACTTTACAAATTCAAAATGGAGGAAAGCCGCCGTTAGCTAGTCGTCGACCCTGGACTCTATTTATTCCTTTTTTTATTCCTTAATACAAAATATTGTATACAGTATTCTGATTATTTAGATTTATTTTTGTATATTTTATTGTTAATTTAATAGTATTTGTAGCTTTTACATCATTAGGAGATATACGTAGTAAATAATGAACACAGTAACAATTTACAAACAAATTAATGCTACAAACGGTTGTTCGTAGCGTAACTCGTTCGCAAGGTGATAAGCATCTGTATACTGTATAGACTGTATGTGCACATCTGTACAGTATGTGTGCATGTGGGGATGTGCATACCTGTGTCCTGGAGATTAGAGTGCGAGTTAGATGGAGGCGGAAAGCTGTAAGAGCGAGCTTGAAGGGCGGGTGGAGTCTCGTGACTGATGCTCTTCGCCCGTTTGCGACACTCCACCGCTAGCCGTGAACGACATGCCTTATGACAGTTCACACCACACACTGGGAGAAAAGGCGAAAGAAGAAACAAGGGATGGGGTAAGTCGGGAACGAGAATATAGGTAAGGTGAAAAAATGAAGCGACAGAAGAGATCGATGGAGAAGAAGAGGAACTGAGGAATGGGCTAACAAGAGTGGCAAAAGTGCATCAGGACTGGGGAAAGGAATGTGCTTTCACACGCCACACACACACACACACACAACACACCTAACGTGATGGATACCAGCATGAGCCTGGAGATGGAGGGACAGTCTGATACAACGATAGAGAAATAGAGAAAAATGAGGACAGGACAGAAAACTGTAGGTGTGAGAGCGTGACAGGAATAGAGAGCAGAGATATCCGTATAAGTGACCTAGATAGTATGCATAACTCAAGCAGGAAAAAAATAAATAAATAAGGAAACACATATTATGTTTTTTTTTTATGAGGATTTAGGAATGCTGAAATTAGGAACTAGTCACCCTGATTATCATTATCCTTAAAAGAGGTCGCCCATGAACTGATACTAATACCGAGGTTGGATCGAACTTGCTAATGACTAATTAATTACTTATTAAATGGATAATGGATATAAAAAACAAAAACATGACACTCCATGTAAAATAGTACTGAACTTTATTACAAAAATACAAACACTTTTCTGAATCATAAAAATGAGCTTAATGAATTAAATAAAATAATTAATAAATATAATTATATTAATAATACATGATTAATAATTAAATATATTATAATGTAATATAGCGCTCTCTGTTGCCTCTAGAGGCCGCTCTCGTAATGACAGCAAACCGGAAGTCAGAAAGCGGACCGGTATGGATTTTTGCTGATAGTTAAAGCAATTAACTACTGATGACGATTAATCAGTCGACCTCTTATCCTCAGCCTGATTATCATCTCGATTTTGATTGGTCAAAACATGTTGAATAGTTTGCGATTCAAATTTTATTTAAGTTTATTTAAAAATGTTCTAATTTCTTACTAGTTTTATAGTCAAACTCATTCACATGGACATGTGTAGCAGATCCAGTTTTAGCAAATAAACCTAGTATAAGGTGATGTTGGAAAAAGGTTTGCAGTGTCAGATCTTTTCTAGTAGTATTTAAGCTTTCTAGCATTTGGAAAGACCATGATAAAGGGTGTGGCAGTTTAGCAATTTTTGGTAGCAATCTTTACTTCAGTGATCCGAATCCTGGTGCTTATAGCTGATGTAAGTGATAAGAAGAACTTGATTTGTAGATGTTCTGCACATTCTATATACATCGGCTGCATTTTGTGTAGATATATAGATGATATAGTATACTGACAGTCCCGTTTGTTTGGCAAATGGTTTCTAATTTGCAAAGACCCTTCTTCTGTTTTAGAAAATCACAAACTACCTGCATTTTATGAGAATAAACCATTCTTTAATGCAGATTATGGGAGAGTATGGTAGTGCTGGTACACAAAAACCCATACACACAGACACATGTGCACACACTTTTTAGTATTTGTATAATTCAGGAAGTAACAGCTCCTATAGAAACCTATATAAACAGCTATTTTTTTTACATTGTGTCCTGTGATAGTTCTTACCTTTGCATTTGTATCCTTGCTTATAAAAGCCCCATATCTAGACAAACAAAAAAAAATTGTGTTCATTATTTTTTTCTAAAATACACCAAACAAGAACAGTGAAGGATGAATGGAAAGAAAAACAGAAAAGCAACAAACAGATAAAGGAAAGGAAAAGGGGGAGTCAGGATCAAGAGAGATGCATTCACATCATGGTGCGGGAACAATACATGAAAGGATCGTCCAGACCATCACACGCATGCATACAAGGCAATATCTGAGGGTCCAGAACACAAGCGCACACACACAAAACACACGGACACAGTGAATGTATACAAACGATCGCCTCGTAACAATCGACCCACCCTCGCCTTTTTTTTTTAAATCACACAAAAACATTCAGGGTGGTGCAATACAAAGCAACACAAACACACAACATTGTCAAGATCTCACTGTAGAATCACTTGTGCATCTCTTACCAAACAGATCTACGAAATACAGTTATGTGTGCACAAAAAAATGGAAAAAAATTGAAGTGTGGTGAATTTAAGCCAATGGGTTTTGTCTATACACACTGACCTATGTGCATGCACACACACAGACTCAGACACAGACACACACACACTCACAGAGTGTAGAATGAGCAGCTGAGTGGCAGAATGTGTGGAGGAGTTTGGATTCTGTATTTGGAGCTTTGTCAAATACATGGTGTAAAAAAAAGGAAAAAAGAATTCCCAAGAAAGATAGAGAAAGAAATAGCCTGAAATTTCGGAGACTCCTTTATATCTCGATTTTATACAAAGTATATATACATACCAGTTTACATACAAAACAAACAATATAGGTCATTTCCAAAACCAATCGTACCCTTTATTTAAATGATCACAAATTAGTAGATTAATTAGGATGAATTTCACATTTATAAAATGATGACTGGAGCTTAAACGCATAAGAACGCATTATACATTTCCTACCATGTTTTTCTTTTGTCGTTGATTTGAAATCAAATGATTGTAAGCCGTACAAAATAAATTAAGTGAAGCCTTCCCTGTAGAGAATAACAGCACTGAGATTATAAGGGCTAATAAGAGAAAGAAAGCTTTTCCTTTGTATTCTGAGGTTCGTAAATGTGGTATTTTTGCTTCAGTTCAGACCACAGTATAGTAATAGTGACAAGTAAATTTGATCAGTGTTAAGAGGAATACAGGTAGTCTCCTACTTACGATGGAGATACGTTACATCGACCCCATCGTAAGTCAAAAATATCGTAAATCGAAGATGGTGCTATGACTGTGACAGTCTTTCCTGCTTAATGCTGATTTTTAATTGTAATTTTCTGCTCTAAACTGAAGGCTTTCCTCTTTTTTTTTCACTACAAGCAGCAGACATACTTGGGCGATTGGAAGGGGCATCTCACAGAGCGAGAGAAACGCTGATCCCAGTGGCACGTCCAACATATCGTACATGGTACGCTGCTGCCTGTTGCGCGGAATTTTAAATATTTGTACAATTTTGTTGTATCGCTATCCTTATCATAAGATCGAAAAATCTTCGAACCATCGTAACTCGGGACCATCTGTAGTCACACTTCTTGCAGATATTAAAAATGTTATTTTTATTTTTTTTCTCCATTGACTTGAAGGGTACAAGTAATTGATTGGATCTGGTAAGAAATATGTTTTCCAATCTATTTCTCCATCCATCTCGCTAGAGCAATAGATACTCACAAATCCGGCGCAGTGTTCGCAGAAGGTGGGCTTAACATAAGTGGTCTCGGTGAACGTGTGTATGAAGCCCATCTTACAGTTCAGCAGTGAACTGGCCTTCATAAAGTAATCTATCATCTCCTCCCTGCTGATCTTGCCATCCCTGATAGCGAAAGAGGGGGAGAGAGAGAGAGAGAGAGAGAGAGAGAGATAGAGAGAGAGAAATGTGCTGGGTTAACAGTGTACAAGAGAAACAGGATGTTTAAATAGAAAATAATTGAACTGCAAAAGGAAAAGGAGTGACTGGAAAAAGAACAAAAGAAAAAAAAAAGAAAAATAGCCAGGAGTCCTGATAGTAAATCACTATGGATGGAATGTACAATAGTTGTGCGAAACAATGAGTTACCTTTACGTGAACATGTGTGTGTGAAAATCATGATGACTTTGAATGAAATCATCACATTAGATAAAGACTATGATAAATCATTGTATCATTTAGAGCCAACAAACCTAGAAATGAACATTTGACCATTTTCAGGTTTAAGGAAAGTAGGGAATAGTATAAAGATAATTGCTCAGGAACTTTGACACCTGCACCACTTAAAAAAAAAAAACATCTGAGACTGTTTTCCAAACAGAAAGAGGTGGTGCAATCAGCTGAGCATAGTACAATCCACAATGTGCTGCCTAACCTGCAGTCTATCTACAGCAAGCAGTGCTGGGGCAAAGCCGGGAAACCAGTGAAAGACCTTAATCTTTACAACTATGGAACATTTCATTCAAGGAAATGCTTCCACTCCCAGAAGAACACTACAAAGAGAATGAGATTTTTCTCAAATTGGACTCTCATCCTAAAGAACATCAAAAACTAAGAATAAAGCCTAGAATCATAATCACAATATCCACTAACTCAACCATTTTTTTTGCACACATACTGTATAACTATTGCAAAAAAATGTTTACCTCTTGCACATCTGCATTAGATTAGGTAAATGCCACACTCTTCAGACTAAGAAATGTAAAAATCCAGCTTTGCATTTATGTTCTATTAAATCTTTACTCCAAAAAAGACTTTATTACATTTTAGCTTTGATTTTATTGCACTTATTTTATTTTTTATTTCTACTTTTTAAAAAAAAAATTTTTATATTGTTTTTATAAATATTCAGGTCTTAAAAAAAATTGTGTATGTTGTGTATGTAACAAATTGCATTTTACTTGGATATAATCAGCAATGCAATAAGGAGCTGCTTCATGGCAGTGGCAATCAAGACCATACACCTAAAAGTGGATTTCTAAATGCAGTATTTTTAACCTTTTACCATTAAAAATTCTGTGTGCAATTTTTTTGTATGCTAACATCCATCACATTTATTGTACAAATAGCTTCAGATGTCAGAGATTAGACAATTATCATACATTTTCCACCCGGGTTTTGTTTATTTATGGAGAACATATTTGTTTATTGAAAATTGCTCACACTCAGGCTAATTCTCAGACCGAACAAATCTGGTGTTTGGTCTTGCAGATTTCAATTTGTTTCCCACTGATACATCAAGCCGAACATTCTAATGGTACTTGAATTTTAAAGGTCAGCACTTCAGGTCTAAAGGTCAGTGTTTCCAAACTCACTGGTTTGTATCTAGCTCTCCAAACTTGCTGAGATAGGGGAAATTGTTCCTGATGCTCTCAAACTCCTCACGGGAAATATAGCCGTCTCCATCGGTGTCGAAATTCTTGAAGACAGACTGCAACCGTGGAAACAAGACAGATTATTCTCGCTCTGAAACAGTCATTAGTTTACCGTGAGATGATTTGATTTACTGAAAACTCTAAGCATTTTGAGAAGGATAAAAAGAAAGATGTTAAATGCAAGTCCTATCTTGATACAACAGTTCTTCCAAGCAAAATTATTATACAGTATTTTGCTTTTGCTATTATTATGCTTCATTGCAATTACATAAACTAAGAATGACTACTTCAGGAATTTTTATTTTAACATAATAGTATTGAGAAAATATCAAACTCACAAATAATTTGCTGCACAACCTGGATACTAAGTTATATTTAAGATACAACCTGAATATGGAAACCACTTATACTTGTAATACAAGGCTTTTTCAGTGAGATGGAAGATAAATTGCTTCTCTGTGGCATATTTATCTATAAATTCTGCCATTTTAATAATGAGGATACTAATACATTCTATAGAAATGGTACATACTAATTTCACTCTATAAAATAAGAATTCAGAAACTTCAAAACTTAAACCGTCCTTAAAAAAAGTTCATACTTCAACCATCTTCTCAATGTGTTTGGTGATGATGGCAGGATCTGCTTTAGGTTTCACCGACGCCGCCCACTCATCAACCATCGATGGTCGCTTATTTGCTAGGCTGGGACCAGGGTTTGAGTTCTGATCAGCCAATCACAAGCAAAGAAACGTTAAAATACTAGCGTAGTACGATTTGAAAGTGTGATAGTGGAAATGAACATGTCCGTAACTCACAGCTGGTTTGGAGCTTCGAGGTTCCCTCTGTAGTGAGAGCTGGTATATTTCATCTTCTGTATGATACTGGTCCAGTGATACCTACTCCAAAACACACAAACATAAACCACATCATTTAAAATCAAGGAACATTTACTAATACAGAGCAGCACAAGTAGTACATGTGGCTTGTGGTTTTCCCGAGGAAGAAGCAACTTGAAAAAAAAAAGTCTTTGAGTCCATAATTCTTCCTACAAAACTATATTCAATTTGTATGACATTCGCTGGTACATGCCGGGATCCATTTTGATTATTCACACCGAGGCTAAATGTGCTGCTGAGACCATTTTCCACTCGAATGGGCAATTTCTCTGACTGATGAGCAATAATATCAAGCACCAAGTACTGTCTGTGCTTAGAATCTGGGTACAGCTGAAGTAAGGCATTTATTTATTATTCATTTATTTATTATTTATAAAACACTGTAAAACAGAAAATAATCATTGGCACTGTGCGATCAATAACTTGTGTGGTATCTTTAAGCTGTTTGACTTCTGATCAGAAGGTTCTGAGGAAAATTCTCAGCATAGCCATGCTGCCATTGCTCTTTCCCTTAAGTAAAGCTCTAAACTCTCGCTCTGGATAATGGCATCTGCCAAATAAATGTAAATATACAACCAATACGATTATACCTGTTCATTGATTCAATTCCTATAACAGCATGCTGCCCTTCATGTTCTTTTCCCTTATTTACTATAATTATAACTCACATGTACATTTTCCTTTACTGAATATTTTGTATCTTTTTACACGTGATCCCACTGTTTCGCTGACACTGATAGCAAACGTGATTATTGCTTTTAACTCAAATATGACACAATTTATATTAGCTAAATTAGCGAGTAGTTCCGGTTTCCAAAGCCACAGTGTGTGTGTGATTTGTGTTTGTTCAGGAAACATGTCGTCAGGGTCTCTCTAGTGTCAGTGCACAAATACTTTAGTGTGTAAACATAATTTCCTTCCAGGGGAAAATTCCTCAGCATGCTGCTGTAAACTATTAAAGGGCTTACGAGTGGGTATGTCTGAGAAATCCTTACTTACAAGTAGAAGAGTGCATTTGCTTCATTCTCTCTTCCTAATTCTCAGAATTTTTGCTTGTATTGCGACTCTTCCGCAGAGGAATGTCAATTTCTCAACAATGTTAAGAAATGTACAAGAAAAAAAAACATGTTCAGGAAATATTTTAGGGTGAAAAGGTGGCATTTCGGATCCATGCCCTCTATTTTTCTATGCTTATAATTCACTCTCCCTCTAAATTACATTTGAAAGAAAAAATCTCACTCCTCAGACACACACGCACACACACATTGTTTTTTATTTGTGCCTCAACAAAAAAACTAAATAAAATGTATTATAATTCAAAAGAAGTGTTTTGTCCCCTGTTCATCCAAATAGCTGCTGCCAGGATAATCAATAAACACCTGCAAAATGAAAGGAATTATTCATTTACACATTATAAAACAGCTTTGTTTCAAATTCAGGGCTGCCAGAATACTTCAGTTAGAAAGTACAATAAATATGCTAATAATGTGGAGATGTTTATATATATATATATATATATATA
>MU551700.1:1142782-1155571 GCA_024362625.1 Silurus asotus
CGTTTCTCCATTTATTTTTAACATAAATAAGCCGCACCTGTCTATAAGCCTGTCTACACTGAAACTCATGAACTTTACACAGGCTTTAACGGAAGACAGTGTCTGTTACACGGGTGATTTGTTGTGGAGCGGTATTTTGGGAATAGGCTGCCACCGCATTTCTCCGCTATTACTGCATGTGTGCAAGACCGAGAAATATGTCCTTATTATTTTCCGTTGCTTATTTCTAAGTTTTTTTGACTAGCCCGTAACGCTGTTGCCAAGAAAAATAAAAAAGCAGGAGTTTTGGAAAGCTGTCTGTGCTTATATGATTTCTGTTGTAACTGGAGTTAGTGAGCTCTCCCTTCACCCAGACTCAACACGTTACAACGGCTTGTATCTAAACAGTAGCCTACCAAGAAAGTCATTGTTCACTGTCTTCCTCCTTCCTTTCACAACTATTTCTCTCAGGAGTTTATGTTTTGGCATCGTCGTCTGTTTTTAAAAAAAGTTTTTTCTCCCGATGCCGCGTCGCTCAGAACACAGGTGAGGTGCATTTTTTCGTTTCCGTTCGGAAATTTCATTGGTCTAATGTTATGGGTCTCAGTTTTTTGGCTTGAAGTTTGTTAAACTGGGAAAAACCCAGGCAAAATTTATAAATAAGCCGCTTCGTTGTTTAGGGTTTCAAAACGTGGGAAAAAGGAGCGGCTTATAGTCCGAAAAATAGGGTAATTCTTTTTTGCTTCATATAATGCAGATTTAAAAGTCAATTTTTATTAATTCAATTTAGGTTTGGTTTTAAACTTTTCGTAAGTGTGGTCTTAGAGATTGCGTTATGTGGTTCTTCTCAAAACTGTTACCAAAAGGATAAAAGCTCACAATTGTATAGTATTTATTTGTGAAGCGGTAGCAATTTCCCCTTGAATTGGAGAACACAACCTGTTACAGCATTGTGGAAGATCTTGAGTGGCCTGTTTTAGAGCACTGACCCAAAACAAAACTGAGTGTACCCCAGGCCTCCTCACACACCTACATCAGTACCTGACTTTACTAACACCCTTGTGACTGAATAAGCACAAATCTTAATAACTATACTTCAAAATCTAGTGCAACATCTTCCCACAAGAGTGGAGGTTATTATAAGAGCAAATGGGGATTCAATCTGAAAGAGGATGTCAAAAAGCACATACAAGTCTTATAGTAAGGTGTCCACAAAGTATTTCCATATATAATATATATTTTTTCTTGCTGGTTATATTACATTTGTAGCCCCAAAATAATTATGTAAGTTGTATAGACTTTTGGCCAAACTATACTGTTTAACTTTTCCTAGCTGAAAAATAAACAACCAAACACATTTCTACTCCTCTATATAAAATACATTCAATGCAGTCTGTGGGTTATACATCAATACTATTAACACATCCAAACTGCATTAAAACATATCACAATACCAACAATATCTCAGAAAAGTGTATCATGACGTAATTTATCACATCAACATCATATGTTTGTATTACCCAGCCCTACTCTTTTTCCAATGTATTCTATTCTAGGATTCTCAGAACAGAATTTTAACTCAAATATGACACAATTTATATTAGCTAAATTAGCGATTAGTTCAGGTTTCCAAAGCCATAGTGTGTGTGATTTGTGTTTGTTCAGGGTCTCTCTAGTGTCAGTGCAGAATTCCCAGAATACTACAGCACTTTCCTATGTATGAGAAAGACAAGAATGTAACTCAGTGCACATTTTCCAAGCATATGTTGGTACCACTTGTAGAGGTTGAAGAAACAAGGCTATCTGTTTAATTACTGAAAGATTCAAACGTAGACACAGACAAAACTTTCATGTAAACAAACAAGCAGTATTGCTGAAGCATCTGTCGCAACCATATGTAGCGTAATCCCATACTAACACACAATACAATCTACAAACATACACACAATCCCAAATTGCAACACACTGAAACACATGCAATACAGACAGATGTACGTAACAAACAGGTGGAGAAATGGTATATGGTAGCTTTATTGCTTACTTTATATAGTATTAGGTAGTTATCTGAGTGGGGATATGTAGATATTCTGGGAACATACAATGCGATCAAATTACTTGACCAGTTTTTAAAAAGCACACAAATACAGACAAACACACAGAGACAGAGTCCTACCGTGAGAAGGTTAAGCAGGTCTGTGCTGGCGTCTATATTGGGTGACATGGTCTGGACCAGTGCCAGCTCATGCAGTATGGTGTACAGCTGTTGTGTCTTGGTCAGATTAACACGTGTTTTCTCATCATCTGCCCAATCCGGCAGAGCCACATGCACCGCGATCAGATCCTTCAGATGAACTCCCAGGATTGGGAACCGGAAACCCGAACACTCAGAAAAACGCCGCCGGTACTGACTGTAGTTCCCACTTGATGTCACCAGATCCAGCAGACTGTTAAAGATCTGGAGCATTCGAAAAAGCAGAGCATGAAATTATGACATTACAATTCTGTAATGAAGGACATGAAAAGGTAAAGGGAAAGGAGAAGTGTAGGAGAGTGGAGGTTTGGGTGGGTTCTTTAAATGTTGGTACTATGACTTGTAAAGGGAGAGAGGTAGCTGATATGATGGAGAGGAGAAAGGTAGATATGTTGTGTGTTCAGGAGACCAAGTGGAAATGGAGTAAGGCCAGGAACATTGGGGGTGGGGTTTAAACTGTTCTATCATGGTGTAGATGGAAAGAGAAATGGTGTAGGGGTGATACAGTAAGAGTGTAGTGGAGGTGAAAAGATAGGGTGATGATCATGAAGCTGGAAGTTGAAAGTGTGATAATAAATGTCATCAGTGCATGTGCTCCACAAGTGGGTTGTGTGATGAAGGAGAAGGAAAAAATCTGAATTGAGTTAAATGAAGTGGTAGTAGGTATAAATAGAAATGAATGATTGGTGATTGGGGCAGACTTTAATGGGCATGTAGGTGAAAGGAACAGAGGTGATGAGAAGGTGATGGGTAGGAATGGCCTTAAGGAGAGGAATGTTTAAGGGCAGATGGGGGTAGGTTTTGCTAAAAGGATGGAAATGGCAGTGGTGAACACTTATTTTAAGAAGAAGAAGCATCATAGGATGATATAAGAGTGGAGGAAGGTGCACACAGGTGGACTATGTTTTATGTAGGAGATGTAACCTGAAGAAGATTGGAGACTGTAAGGTGTTGGCAAGGGATAGTGTAGCTAGACGGCATCAATGGTGGACTGTAGGATGGTTTTGGAGGTGCATAAGAAGAGGAGAAGATTGTGAACTGAATGAAGAATAAGATGGTAAAAACTAAAGGCATCGATTAAGAGAATGAAGAGTGGAAATTCGGTTGGACCAGATGACATACTGGTAGAAGCATGGAGATGTTTAGGAGAGATGGCAGTGGAGTTTTTAATCCAGACTGTTCAACAAGATTTTGGAAGGTGAGCAGATGCTTGAGGAATGGAGAAGGAGTGTGCTGGTACCAATCTTTGAGAATAAGGGAGATGTGCAGACCTGCAGTAACTACAGAGGAATTAAGTTGATCAGTCACACCATGAAGTCATGGGAAAGAGTAGTGCAAGCCAGGCTGAGAGAAGAGATGACCATCTGTGAACAACATTACGGTTTCACGCTGTGGAAGAGCACCACAGATGCATTATTTGCTTTGAGAATGTTGATGGAGAAGTATAGAGAAGGTCAGAAGGAGTTGCATTGTGTGTTTGTGGATTTAGAGAAAGCAGGCAAGAGAGTTGTGGTATTGTATGAGGAAGTGAGGTGTGTCAGAGAAGTATGTAAGGGTGGTGCAGGACATGTATGAATACAGTGTGACAGCAATGAAGTGTGGTGGAGGTTGGACTGCATCAAGGATCAGCTTTGAGCCCTTTCCTGTTTGCAGTGGTGATTGACAGACAAGGTCAGACAGGAGTCTCCGTGGACTATGATGTTTGCGAATGATATTGTGATTTGTGGTGAGAGTAGGGAGCAGGTTGAGAAGAGCCTGGAGAGGTGGAGGTATGTGCTGGAGAGAAGGGGAATGAAAGTCAGTGGGAGTAAGACAGAGTACATGTGTGTGAAAGAGAGAGGGCAGTGGAGTAGTTTGGTTGCAGGGAGAAGAGGTGGAGAAAGTGGAGGAGTTCACGTACCTGAGGTCAAAGGTGCAAAATAATGGAGAGTGTGTTAAAAAAGTAAAGAAAAGAGTGCAGGCAGGGTGGAGTGGGTAGAGAAGAGTGATAGCAGGAGTGATTTGTGCTAAAAGAGTATCTGCAACAGTGAAAGGAAAAGTTTGGTGAGACCTGCGATTTATGGTTTAGAGACAGTGGCCAGTGGTTTGGACATGTGCAGCGGAGGGACACGGGGCATATCAGTAGGAGAATGCTGCAGATGGAGCCACCAGGAAGGAGGAAAAAAAGGAAGACCATGGAGGAGGTTCATGGATGTGGTGAAGGAAGACATGCAGGTAGTTGGTTTGAAAGAGGCAGATGTAGAGGGCAGGGTATGGAGACGGATAATCTGCGGCGGCGACCCCTAATAGGAGAAGCCGAAAGAAGAAGAAGAAGGATAACACCCTATATACTCCTAGTATGATAGTAAAATTATAACAAGTAAAAAGTATAAAACTCTACAAAAAGCAACTGGAGAATGTGCAAGTTATTATGAGTTATTATAAGTATGATGGTGATGAGTACTGTGTCTATGTGCATAGTACCTTGTTGGTGTCATTACTGATGTGGGCCTGTGTGTCTTTAAGCCTGGAGATGGAGCTGTTACTGAGGCCTCCAACCACTGCCATGAGAGTGTTAAAGTTCTGCAGCTGCAACAGTTTCTAAACAGAAAGGAGAATCTTGTAAACAAAATATTATTCACAGTTACAGTGATCTATGTGACAACATCAGGTTGAAAACATTTGAGCTGTATAGAGAAATAAAAGGAGAGAGAGAGAGAGAGAGAGAGAGAGAGACAGAGACAGAGACAGAGACAGAGACAGTTAAAGCCAGCATGTGGCTGTTGAGGTATTAGCCTGGCAGGGAGAACTACGAGAGGAGGGAGACACTGATGCAGAGGAAGGAAGGATTGGGAAAGCAGATAAAGTTAGACTCTTGAAAAATGAGGACACAAACACACACAACACACACACACACACACACACACACACACACACACACACACACACACACAGCATGTAACATGCACTACTAATATACTAATATGGCTGCATTGTTTAATTGTTCTAGAGACTGAATAGGATGTGTACACCAGTTAGGCTTCATGAATGAGGCTCTATGGGAGACATCCTCTGCCCTTCAACCCACACTCACACATAAACAGTGCACAAATCAATCCAGCTCCAGCTGCTTCAACACACACATGCACACACACACAGAGTCACAAAAGCCTTTCTGTTCAAGCCACATTTTTATCTTCAGTGCATCCATTGAATAGACAAACCACGCATCAGAAAGTAAAGTGGTTAATTACATCAGCCAGGTTTATGATCGAGCCTCTTGATGTTAATGTTACTGACTCCACGTTAAAAAAACTCCAAGTTATCAAAGAAGGGATACTGTGAGAAACGATGAGGGATCAGGAAGAAAATGAGTGGGGGGTAAGTGCATCCTAGAGAGCTACTACTCCAGGATGTCCCACAGCACGAAAAAAGGGAAACATCAGAGCTGAAGGTTTCATTCCATAAATCAAAATCCAGACTTGCAAACAACTATACAGGCCATACAAAGACATTATAAAAGTAGATTTGGACAATGTCCGGTTCTGTCCTGTTTGGACGCAGGTGTTATTCATGCGCCCGGCTGTGAGATGTGAACTTCTCAGCAATGCTCAGGATGTGCTGCTCCGTGACAGAGTGAGTAACATTAATAAATGATGACTTTGTAAAGATAAAGAAGCTGCATGCACAATTGCAGGCTCATGAGAAATTGGTGAATTGGGTAAGCACAAAGAATTCGAGGGAAATGGAGAGAAACAGATTTGCATCTGTTACAAAACTTTGACTTTAGAGACTCCTCTCTGAAATATTAAACAGTTAATTTGTTTGTGGTTCAGCTATAAAATTCGATCTACAATAAAAGCAATTAAACATAGCATTAAAATTCAATGAAGTTATTGAAATCTCTTTAATTAAGGTGAATTATCATCGTTTTCTTACCGTTATCTTTTTTAACCCTCTCTCTCTCTCTCTCTCTCTCTCTCTCTCTCTCTCTCCCTCCCTCCCTCCCTCTCTGTTAAGTTAAACATGCTCCTGATGTACTAGTTGTCAGTGTTCCTGTCCTTTTCTTTCCTTCGGATCGGCCCGATCCATTTTTTATTATTCCCGATGCCCTACCTCTGGATGGAGTTCTCTTAAATTGGAGAGAGCAGCTGGGAATGGTTCCACCTCAACAGCCTAAACATCCATGAAGTTACTGAGCAACTTATTAATTAATTAGTAATTAATATCAAGTCTATTATAGTGGATCAGGACCACAGTTTGCAGGAACATTTTTTTATTTAAATTTAACACCTCAACAATTATGGACCTGCAAATGAATGGACATTCGGTACCACGCAGATAAGTCTGGTTTCTCTCAAGGTTTTCTCCTCATGCCTTCTCAGGGAGTTTTTTCCTTGCCACATTTGCTACTGGCTCACACATTATGGATAAACTTTTAAACAATTATAAGGAACAAACCTATAGGGATTAAACTTATAACTTACTAAACTATAACTAACTCATAAACTCATATACAAATAAAAATGAATTTAAAAGTCTCAATTCACACATATTATCAGTGAATTTATAAAAATGTGCACATGTAGTTTTGAATGACACAAAAAAGGAGGCAGTTTCAACTAAAGCACTGTTTAATGAACCATATTAATACATTTGTAATTGCTAGATCTTGGTTAGCTAGAAGGTTTGGCTCAGATAATAAAATTGGGGTTTTACTTTTTTTCTGGTAATCACTATTGTACAAATTCAAATTATTAACTGCAAAGATGTCATGGTATGTTTGATGAATAAAATTAACAGAGTACTCAAAGTGTCATTCTGTGCTTTCATTTATGTGCCTGAGCTAAAAAAAAAAAAGTGGAAGTGGAAAACATGCACACCAAGCACATAGGTTTGAGCTTTATCTGCCCTTAGCAGATGCATATGGACTGAAGAGCAGTAGAAGTATAGTGTTTACGCTGTCGCTTATTAAGTGGCTTATAATCGGACTGACCTGTGCGACTCGTACGAAGTGTGTGATGACGGTGGCGCGCTGCTGGGCTGTGGGTTTGCTGAGCACCATAAGCTGGATCCACTGGGAAACGCTGTTGAAGAGCGTGATGAAGCGCTCCAGGATTGGATTATCCACCGTGCAGCCATGTCTCACGAAGCTGTGATAGTCCTGGAACTGAACACATGATGCGCAAGGCCAGCCATAGAGTAAATATTACAGCATGTCCTCACAGAAAGATGTTTTAAGAACAGTCCTTTATATACATTCAGTTTTAAGGACAGTGTCATATCTGCACTATATTTTAGGTTGCAGTTTTCCAGTCATTTTAAAGAACTGCATAAGTGGCCTATTTACAATAAATAGCAGTATGATAAATATGGGTATGGGTCCTGTGAACAATAGGTGCAGTAGTAACAAGATTTTGTTTATACAGTGGATAGTAATATATAAAATTTAAAATCTTTTTTAAACAAAATTGTCCGGCAAGATTTTTTTTAACTACATTTCAACTACAATTTTGTAAATTTACAGTTTATACTCTAATATTCCTGTAATTCCCATATATTCTCTTGAAAGATTTTTAAACTTGAAAATTCCCAGAAGTTTGCAACCCTAAGTGTAAGTAAACACATTTGTGGGCACACACCAGAATTTTGCAAAAGGACTTATACTCCATGTAGGTAAGATGTTCTGCAAGCTCTGAGGCATCCAAATGTTCAAAGAGAAGAGACATCTTTCTCTTCTTTGACATGGATGGCACACGCTGGGTTACCTGACGCTTCCACTTATATGAGGGTCTGAAAAAGGAAAATGAGCACATTTGAAAATGTTTTTTAAAAAGCGTGTGTGTGTTTGTGTGTGTGTGTGTGTGTGTGTGTGTGTGTGTGTGTGTGTGTGCATATCCACTTACACACTCTCAACATCGATGAGCTGACTTCCCTGCTCATTGCCCTCAGTGTTCAGCTGATCCCTCAAATCTCGAATCTGTTCAGCCAAAGCGGGATTAAGGTTGAACTCAACAGGAAACTCTGAGATCCAGAACCTACAAGGAAACAAAGTGAGACAAATGATGTGCAATCTTTGATATAAGACCTACAAATGCACTAGCAGGCAACCATGGGGCCAGAGAAAGATGACTGAATGGATGGCTGGTTGTAGACAAATAATTTAAGAGAAAAGAAAAACTATCAAGATGTTATCTGAAATAAATGACACAAGACATGCACATTCGAAGTTGAAACAGATGGACAATAGATAATGGATGGATAGAGGTGCAGAGAGATAGAATGCAAGAGCAATAGATTTAGTCATTTGCATAAGTATTCACCCCTCTTGCTGTAAAACCTCTAAAAAAGGTTCTGGTGGAACCAGCAGCCATCAGAAGTCACATAATTAGCCGTCAATCAAAATGAGAATGTCTAGCAAGGCTTTACTAGTGGCCTTGATCCAATGTGACAGAGTGTGAACCAAAAAGAATGGACTATCCTATCAGGACCTGGATGTACAGAGCTAATGGAGACATAGCCTAGCGACAATCACAAACAGTGTGGAGTTAACGAGAGGGTGAATTCTTTTGCAACCAAGAAATGTCTGTATTCTAGTTTAATTAACCTCAGTTTTACGAAAGTTACGCATATTGTATATATCAAATGCTAAACACTATAACTGTGCAAGGCACTGAGAGAAGTGTGAATAATTAGTGCACTTACTTGACTAGGTGGCAGATTTGACTCCTGAGCTCGGCAGTGCAGCTTTCCTCCTGAGACCTGATATTTAATTAAGTCTCATTAACACTCCTTTATTCACCAGGAATTAATTACTGCTCCTCCGATATCAAGATCATTGTAAGTAACTATCAGCCTTTTAAACTGGCAAGGCTGACAAAAGCCTGGATGAGGTGCTTAATAGTGGTGCAATATAATGCAAAATGATCATCCAGCCCACTATAATGATTTTCAGAACAGCAGCAGCAACTAAGCAAATCATACGTATTTTAAAGGATGTATTATTTTTCAGACTTTGCTTTAAAGCTTCACGTTGGTTTGGGTGATATTGAAATTTATGGATTATTCGAAAAGACTCGGGTATTGTTGAGAGATTTTTCTATGAATTTTCCTCAACTAAATAAACTCATCATTCAAAAAGTATTGTGTTGTCAGTCATTAGCTTCAAACACTCCATTCACATCAAGGAAAAATATTTTGTCATGAAATATGGAAAAAAAACTATAAACTGATCTCCTACTTGTTAAAAACATTTCCATAGGGTAATTGGCAATTGGTTATAGTAAAACTCCCCTAAGTCTAAATGAGTATCAAAAAGTTACGAGACTAATGATGTTAACTGCTGTTATTCTGACCACGTGCGTTAACATGTCTGCGATTTCATCATAGACAGCCAATTAGAACAAAGGGCAAACGTTGAACTCATCATGAAACAAGGCAAAATGTTCGAGGTGTTTTGAGTGGCACGCATGCCTTAAGAGCAAAAGAACATCCCTGGGAGAGGACAAGAGATCAGAGAGATAGGTGTTTCGCAATAAAGTGGATAACGTATGTAGCATTGATACAGACATAACTGCATACTCCAAATGTAATTGATGGAGATTAGAATGAAACGTACTGAATGGGGAATTTTGAAGGGTCAAGTCGATGCAACCTCATCATACAGTCATACAAGATTCTTTGAAAGTTTTGTGGTTTCAACTTTCTATACAGTTTCCTACCACAGTTTAAAAAAATCATCCTATAACAGTCACAAACTTCCTCTCTTAACATCCTTTGTGGTGTCCGGTGTTAAAAAATAAGGTCTGTTTTTCTGTTGTTGAAATTTAGTTGTGTATGAGCTTTTGTTTACACTGACATGTGCCTTTGTTTTAGGTCTCCACCCCTGTCCAGTAACTGGTTTGCTGCCCAACTGTGTTTGCCTGTACTGTTGTAATCCTTATTTAGTTTGCATGTCTATATCCTTTTTTTTTTGCCTAAGGATTAGATTGTTTGATGTTACTTTACCAGCCCAGGGTTTAACCCTCAGTACAGACATTTTGAATTGACCTTTTACATAAACTGCTATACCTGTACTTTAAAGCGGGGACCCCAACCACCGAGCCACAGACCAGTAACGGGCTGCATAGAAAGTATAAATACTTTATTTATTTTATTTTTATTGAATTTCGTAGCCTGCAGGATATTTTTAAATGACCACTTCAGTCTATGCCAATTTATGACCAGTTCTGTGTGAAAAATTGTCCTGCATGTGATGCAAGAAGGTTGGGGACTGCTGCTTTTTTTATGCACTTACTCATATTACTCATATTAATATATGCAACCTGACACATGTATTTTACTAGATTATTTAAATAAAAAACAAAAGCAGAGATCAAATATCTTCCTCTCTTTGTTTTCAGTAGACACAGTATGGAACACCTATCATTGCATTTCCACATTTATTTTTTTCCATATTTGATTGTACTTCTGTATTTGCTAGTGTGCTTGCTTGTTATTCTAAAGCAACATAATGATGTATTGATGGTAATCCGGAAAAAAAGCTTAATTTGGAATACACAACACAACCTCAGAACTTTGCGATATATTGTTATACAGGAGCGAAATTATAAATAAGCGTATATTAGTAGGGATACTTGAACAGGAATTTCTTGGCCAGGTCTATGGATGACAGGTACCAGGGGTGCATCATCAGAAACATCCGGACCAATGACAAGTCCTTTAATTTCTCTGTGTCATCTGGAGAAAAGTAAATAAAAGCAAACAAACATTTTTACTCTACATTGGACAGAAAAAGGGATTAAGTCAATAAATTTATAGAAAAAAAATTATATAGACAAACATGACTGACCAAAAGCATTGATGCACGCATCCACCAACTCATCCACTGTGGCTGACTCAGCTGATAGTGACTCCATAGTCACTTTTTCTCTTTATCACCCTCTCCCTCACTTCCGCCACCTCACTCTTTCTTCCGCTTCCCTAAAAAATGCATTGAAAAAGCAAAAAACACTCATCCCATCTGTTGGAAACAGTGAAGAAAATCTACCATTAAGCATTTAACAATGTGCAATAATTCTTTTACAGCGCTAATGATACATGAAAACAAAGCAAAGGGAGATTTTTTCTCACTCGTATAAAGCAAGGTTTAAGGGCTTCTGTTCTATTCTGTTCAAAAGCAAAAATGGTTCTTATAATGAAGAACATATTAACACAAACGAATGCAATGCACTGCAATGTCATTATGGCTTATAGCATACAAACCACAATCTATCACTTCCTGTTGCACTCGTTATTTAGGCCATAAATGTGTGTGCATTGGTGAGACAAGAAAGCAAAAAAAATGCACAGAAAGACATTATAGTGCATTATACAGACTTTTGTACACATCTGTCTTCGTAACTTTGTAAAGACCTTCCTTTGACACACTAAATGCAGTTTTTTATTTAAAGCCAAAACATAAATATCTAAAACTTTCTTTTAAAATCAGCAACAAACTAAAAACATATTGACTTTTTTAATCAGTTTTTATTTTGAACCTAGAATTAGGGAGCTCATGAGGACCTACTAAACATCCCTGTAAAATCGTATCTGTCACACATTCCCGTCCTGTTTTAGAAAACTGGTGCCCCCAAAGTTATAAAAATATCCCCCCCCCCACTCACACAAACACAAATACAAATGTTCTCTTAATAGTTTACATTACAAGCCAGGAAACCATGGTAATAGCTCCTTTGCACATGCACCTAGATAACCACAAACTCTTACGTAATATGGCAGATGCCCGTGCTTACAGAGCAGCAAAGATCTAAATCAGCAAATTTTACCATCCTACAGTAGCTCAGTTCACCACATAGTCATTGTTTAAGCTGTGTTCCAGATGCTGCAATAACCGGTTTCATCTACATATTCATTTATATTTTCTGCTTTTATTGCAAAAGAAAGTTCATATTTTATTACATATTCACAATTCAGCATTAGTGTGGCATATGAAAGTGTTTTTATGTGTTAGTAACATATTGAGGACCTTGAAAACCTTTTAACAATGGTGCAATATGGCCTACACAGAGTTTTTGTAACCACACCAAAGTTGCTCAATTTTCAATCGAAAAATGTCAGAGAGTGTGTAATTCCTAGACTTCTTTACATTTGTCTCTCAAATGTAGTAAAAAACTAAGTAGAACTAAAGAGAAATTTGTCCGTTTTCATTGGTGAACTCCAAAACTAGTGGTGTGTGTGTGTGTGTGTGTGTGTGTGTGTGTGTGTGTGTGTGTGTGTGTGTGTGTGTGTGTCTAACACAAAAGCAGCATGTTTTCATGCTTTAGAGTGATATTCTTAATATCATCCTGCATAGTAAATAATTCAATTCAATTCATTTTTATTTGTATAGCACTTTTGACAATAAACATTGTCTCAAAGCAGCTTTACACAGATAATTTGTGATAAAAATGAATACAATTGTTCTTTAAAAGTGTGAATTTGTCCCTGATGAGTAAGCTGGTGGTGACTGCAGCAAGAGAAAAACTCACCGAGATGGCATAAGGATGAAACCTTACCTATACTTACACATATATATATAT
>MU551700.1:1157859-1234621 GCA_024362625.1 Silurus asotus
AAAGTACTTTTTTAATTAAAGAGCAACACTAAATATACAAGAGAAAATTAGTTATAATTTGTTTTATTTGTAGAAAAATTATCATTGTTCTCGCTGAAATTGCAAAAAAAATATCTGTGAAAACTAAACCCATTTAATGCATTTAATTGCCATATTACATCAAAATGCAAGTATATATATATATATATATACACATACACATACACACACAAAGTACTTTTTTAATTAAAGAGCAACACTAAATATACAAGAGAAAATTAGTTATAATTTGTTTTATTTGTAGAAAAATTATCATTGTTCTCGCTGAAATTGCAAAAAAAATATCTGTGAAAACTAAACCCATTTAATGCATTTAATTGCCATATTACATCAAAATGCAAGTACACATATATAAATAATCATCAATATAAAAAAATCTATTTTAAATTACTCTCAAAAAGAAAAAAGTAAACACACTGTATGGTGTTTTCTTTATGTTTAAGTTTAAAATGATCCCAAATAATGAAATGTTTAGCCTGAATCTTCTCCTGAAAAACACAACACAATGCTTCATGTTTGGTTAAATGGACTTAATGAAGCATTGAGACAAATAATTAGTCTATATAATTTTTGGATTTGAATTACTTGTTACTATAGGAATCATTTCAGTCCTAATATCAAATAATAGTAATCCTAATACTTAGTAACTAGCACTTCTATGATGTTCATAATTCTGAGCTCTAAAGATTTTTCCAGCAACTTACAAAGTACTGACAAATAATCATGTGATGTGTCAAGATCTCAACTTTGGTTGCTTCTCGCAACCTTGGGGTTATTGATCAATTTCTGTCTTTCCTAATACACTGCTAAACTAACAAATTCATGTGAATTTCTTTTTTATAGCATCAGGAGATTTAATCAATTTTTAGCCACACAGGCCAGTCAAGTACTTGTTCAGTCATTTGCCCTCTGAAGACTGGACCACTTGAACTCACTATTGGCAGGTCCACTTCTGAACAATATTTAATCTCTGCAACTTGCAGAAGCAAGGTTAACTTTACAACCTTCCAAAGTTCTCTCACATCACCCCATTATTAAACCCTCTCCACTGGCTTACTGGGTGCCTGCATCAGATTTAAAATACTGATTTTCACCTTCAAAACCAACAACCAAACACATACCTCTACTGCACAGTGCTTGACTGGTCTAATTTCTGAGGGCATGAGTCAAGATTTTTCTCTGGGTGGTGAAATGAACTTCAACTTGTTCATAAACTGAGTCACTTACAGGGTTCAATGTCTACAGACATCTCTTCCAGTAGTACTTATATTAGCACTTTCATTTAAAATTATCCTTTGCATTCCCCCCCCCCCCTACAAAGTGACAGACTGATTGTATTCTTAGTCTCTGACCTAATAAACCAGTATTAGGTTGGAGATTGAATAATGGAAGCGTCGAAGCATCCCTGTAAGTCGCTCTGGATGAGGGATCTGCAAAATCATATAAATGTAAACGTAAATGTAAATTAAACAATGGTACGTATTGATCTTAAATTCATTGTTCACATGTACACAACTCTGATCCACACAATAGTTGAGTGTCTGAAAATCTGAACTTTAGGAATAAGTCTTCTTGCCTATTTGTGCTCCTCATAATAATGCTATAAAACATGGGTTTTAGTTTAAATAGGTTCAACACTGACTGATCAGCGATATTGTCATTCTCGGATCAAGATTCGGAAACCAGAATAAAGTCAATAAGCTTTATTTGCCTTAGTACACGAGACTGAAGCTTCAGCAAAAGCCCAACCTGGAAAACCGGTAGAATCCGTAGCATAGAAAGTCTAGGAATGATCTCTATTGCAAGCTGTAGATCGGACAGTGAGTGAGTGGGAAAGGGGGCTTTATAAAGGGGAGTGTAGATTGGAGACAGGTGTAGGTGATTAGTAGGAAGGCGAGGCTGAGCGAGTGTGCTGAGTGCAGGAGGGAGGCGTGGCTGGTGGTTCCTTGACAGATATGTCTCACAACTACATACTTTTGTTACCTAAAAAAACCCTAAATGGTTAGGCTCCTATGTATCTATCTAGTCTCCTGGATAGACGCTCCTTGATACTTCAAAACTTCTAGTAGTTCCTAAAATAGCAAAGTCCAGGTGGTAGATCATTCTCACATTTAGCTCCTGATCTTTGGAATAGTCTTCCTGACAGTGTTTGGGGCTCAGACACACTCTTCCAGTTTAAATGCAGATTAAAGATGTATCTATTTAGCAAAGCCTACACATAACATATGTCACATATCATAACCTTGTGCTCCAGTGCATCTGATAACATTCACATGATTAACATGTCAAGTCAAGAAGCTTTTATTGTCATTTTAACCATATATAGCTGACGCAGTACACAGTGAGATGAAACAATGTTCCTCCTAATCCCTGGTGCCGCATACAACAAAATCACAGAAAACAGAAAACGCAGGGCTAAGGACTAGTAAGTGTCCTCGCCACATGAAGTGCATCGTGTGCAACCTGGTGTAAACAGTGCAAAGACAACACAAGACAGTGCAAGACAACACAAGACAGTGCAAGACAATACAGGGCAGTGCAAGACAAATACGCAAAACACAAAATAGCGCCGCCAGTAAACCTGTTGTATAGTACACACTGTGATGTGTAAGAGACGTAAATTAAACAGTAGCAAAAAATTTTAACTAAATGTTGACAAATGTGGTGCAAAAAAATGTTTAAGTGCTTTTTTAATATCATGAACAGCAGCTACGCTAATTCCTCTCCACTGCCTTTCTTTCTCTACAAATCATGAAGCATCCCGGGGTTGCGCCAGCTCCAGTCGTGTCCCACCTCATGAAGATTTTTGACCTTTAAAGAAGTAGATGCCAAACCCGCAAACATCCCGAACCATCCCAGAGACGTACCACTGCCATTTGGATCCCACTTCATGTGGAGTTTGGACACTGGACCTCCTTGAGTGTTTAAAGGCTCTGGCATGGAGAAGCTGGTGTTGGATCTATGATGATCTCAAATGTTGAGTTATTTTATGAGTTGCTCAGTAGCTCCTGGTTCCATAAACTCAAATGACTGTATAAGACTGTAGAAAGAACATTACTCATAATCTTACATTCCAGTGCTCATGTTATTTCTCACTCTCCAGTGTTTTGTATTGTTTTAAAGACTATAATCACACTCTTGATATCACCCAAATGAGGATGGGTTTCCCTTTGGAGTCTGGTTCCTTTCAAGCTTTCTTCCTCATAACATATAAGGAAGTTTTTCCTTGCCACAGTCACCATGGCTGCTCATCAGGGACAAATACACATTGCTCATTTTAACTCTAAAATTTTGTTAACTCTTAAATTCTGTAAAGCTGCTTGTCCATTGTGAAAAGCACTATAGAAATAAACTTGACATGACTTTACATACAGAATATAAAATGCATTGAGTGGCAATGCTTTATACATTAAAACAAATCTGTTAGCATGACATTTGGGCCAAAAAGTCATGTATTTGTTTTTCTCTTTTGCTCTCTTTCCTGTCTTCTGCCTCTCATTATTACATTTGCCTGATTCTACCAAAGGCCACGTCTCTGGTGTACTATTGCTGCATCAACTGGCAATGCTGATGACCCATGGAAGGTGGGTGCTAAACTCCACTTCAACTCAACATTTTGCATTTGCGCCACCTAAACACATTGTGTGAACTGGTAGTTTTTGCCTTCCCATGTTATACCTCGATTAGAGACACGGAAGCAAGTGTTTAGAAGCAAGTGTCCCCTGCTGTATTTTGGTTAGTTTAGTTTTAACAAGGCAGCTAAGATGTTCTGTTCATTTCCTTTTTTTGGCAGTCATTTGGTCCACCTTTATTGTTTGGGTGGGCTATGTACCATGTCACTAGCCTTTAACAATATGTGATTTCTTGTTTTTTGTATTATGTGCAACTAGTCTTTCCTCCCTATTTTATCGAATGTATCAAATGTGAAAAAAGTTAAATACTACTACTTGGATCTCATTTATGTACCTCCCTCAAGATACCATTACACATTCTCTGAAAATTTCTACCCCCTTTTTTAAGACTCAAACTTCGAACAGTTTTTCTATAAGGCAGAAAGCTTCTTGTTTGAGGAAGCTGTGTAGAAGTCAGACATTGCTCAGTGAACTTTGAATAACTGAATGTGGTACATTCGGTTTTAACTGCGAAAGCTGAGCAAGGTTTATGTTATACCTCTGTGTCTTAAGAATATGCACACAGTCTCACACATGAACTTAACACACCATTAACAACGTCATATTTGTAACATGCAATGAACACAAATTCAGGTCGTACTAAATTTAAACTTTTTTTTTAAGCCTTGGCTCCCCCGCACACTGCATCAGTCTTTTTATGGCTCCTCTTTGTGTGCTGATGGAGAGGCACTGCAGTGTGTGTGTGTGTGTGTGTGTGTGTGTGTGTGCTTCTGAGCATATAACAAAGCCCCCGTCTCTGTGCTGCAGGGAGGTGGGCGGACACACTCGATTATAGTCCCCGGAAAGAGGCCGAGGGTTAACAGACAGAAAGGAGAAAGAGATGGAGACACACAAGAGAAAGAATACGTATTAGTCCAAGCTCTGATGGTTTTGCTCCAGTCACCCTGCGCAGTGTGTGCCATTACTCTATGCTGATTGCTATTCCCTCGCTAATTAAGTTGTGTGGTCATGCTTATAATTCTGCGCTCATCAGCCATGCGCTCTTTCTTTTTTTGCTGCAATCTTCACTTTCTATCGTGCAATTTTCATGTACAATAGTCTTCTTTATGTACAACCTTGATTCACAATTTATCATACTGCAATGACTTTATACTTGTACTGCATTGTGCTTCAAAAGATAAATAAATAAAGAACATTTCGTTTCACAATTCAACCACAGCAGAAAATAAGAAGTGGTTATCAACCAAAACTAAAAATATACCAAAGTTTGCAGGAATTGTGTAAGTCAGTTGTGAAGATTTGCAGGCTGACAGCTATTACAAATTACAGTTTCTTTTCTCTCAGAGTTTAACTACATATCTGGAGAATCTACACTATAAACCCAGGGTCATTACCCTGCAGTTTGGTTGTTAATCGACCCACTTATTCCATTGGTCTGAAAAAAGAACCGGAAAAGAAATTATGATGTATATTATTTATGGCTTACTTGTGTGGCTTTGCACATTTATTAATTAAATTAAAATAAATTAAATTCAGCAATTTAGCAATGGAAATCGTCCTAAAGCAGCCTTACCGAAATAAATACGATTTCAAATTTTGATTAATATGTTAGTGCCTTCAAGTTTGGTGCCTATAGGTTATTCCCTAATGAGCAAGCAAGTAACCAGACTATATATATTTTTAATAATCAGACTATATATGCTCCTAAATCACGACAGAACAGATCCATTGTGACTGTACCGAAGTTACAAACAAACAATTTACACAATAGCACATGATGAGAATTATATTTTTTGCTCACCGTCCTGATGTTTCACCTTCACCCGTAACACCAGTGTTTTCTTTTCCTATTGCCAGTTCACCTGCGCTCTCGGCAGCTGTGTTATCGTGCCGTCACGCTAACCTGTAACATGAGCAGCCGAACTAATCGATAACAACATTCATTGACAATGTGTTTCATTAACAATTATTACCAATTTTATCGATTAGTCGTTGCAACCCTAATTGTAATTCAGTTATGTGATTTGTCTGCACCTTCGGCCGTCAGGAATTTTACGTATAACCTGACATTTACAAACTTTAGCTCAATACCCGTAATAAACACAAACTGGTAAATACGTGTCTATGTGTGAATGATATTTGGAAAAGTTCAATGGTTGACCCTCCTGTGAGGAAAATCAATCAGTGTAATAATGGCAGACTGGCTGCTACTGAGTCTCATGATACAACCTTCGTTTATTTCAAACAAATGTTTCGACGATAAGTGGACACTGCATTCTGTCTTCAACATTGGCGACTCTGATTCTGTCTTCAACATTGGTAAAATCTCACCCTGGTCGATGAGAGTTCTGCGTTATGTCGATATCGTCAAAGTTGTCCGTCGGTCATGCTGTGTGCATGCCTGAGTATAAGAGATGAAGAATAGGACCTTTAGGCTGCACAGATGCAAAGCCCCTGTTGCTTGGTGACACAGACTTAGTGCTATCGATCCTTCTAGGATCCTGGTAAAGGGAACGTGTATATACAATAGTGTGTGTGTTTGTGTGTCAAACGGACATCACAGCTATTGCTAATGATTATTCCATCCCACTGATCATACTAATGTTATCAGACTGTAAAGCCTGACTGGTTAATTGAATTCCTTGTTCGGCAGTTATAGCGCGTGTAAATGCCATCAGTCCACTAACATCCCAGCAGGCATACAACCAGAAGCTTGACACAATTGCTCTGTCACATATTACATGGTAGCACACACACACACACACACACACACACACACACAATCGCGCACGCATTTCATCCAAGCCATAAAGTGCTTTTCATTTTGAGTTTTGCAAATGAAATGAACCCAGGCAATGATATTTTGCTGTCTGAGACTCTGATATTGGATGCATTTGCCTCATGGGGTGATAGAGCAAAGACAAACACTAATTATAGAGAGAATCGATGATGGAGCTGGGAGGACATTGTAGACAGTGGCACTGAAAGACAACAGATATCCACTTAGTTGATGTCCAGCACTGTCCCATTTCATCAAATACACAGAGACATAGAAACAAATGTCTAATCAGTCACTCTTGATTTTCAAAGCCATAATGATTATAATGTACTGAACAGGATGTACACTGCATTCCCTCACCTTATACAATTTAAAACATACCCTAATTTTTCCAGTCTTGTGGACATAGAAAAAGCCTCAAATGTGATAAATAAATGTTTTTGTGGATCGTACTGTGCATGGATCATGACTGTGCAATTCAGTCTCTGTATGAGTGCAATGAGAGCAGCCACATACTTGGTGACAAGTAGTTGATCCTGGGTGCTGGAAAAGTTTTCATGATTACTAATACATGACCAAACTTGGACTGGTATCTAATATAGTGTCCAGTCATTAAGCATGTATGGGCCTACGGTGCTCTCTAAAACCAGAGAGGCCAAAAAAGGTGATTTGTTTTTACGAGAATTTTACCAGAATGCCCCACACTATTCAAATAACACTTTATACATAAGACCTCCAGTATTCAGTTGTGAAGATGAAGCTCAAAATGCAGACAAAACTGTCATGAACTGTGGATAGTAACCAAAAAAATAAGGTCACAAGTAGAGGCAGAAAAAAGGGGTCCTTTACAGAGTTACCGCGTTCCATGACATTGTGACAAGCTCAACATCCGCTGTGTCGAGAAAACTTTAGGTGGTTTGGACACTTTATAAGGAAGCTCCACACTTTACAGAAAAGTGTGTGTTGCTCTTGTTGTGACATATGGTCACAAGCTGCAGGCAGTGACAAATAAATAAGAAGAATAAAAAGAAATGAGGGTCTGCAGGGTTGTTGAGAATATATTTGCTTAACAGTTTATTTATAGCTAATTTTTTTAAACATCCACACATTTTATATATAAAAAAAATTGTGTTTGCCTACAGTCAAGCATGGTGGTGGTAGCATCATGGTCTACGGCTGCATGAGTGCTGCTGGTACTGGGACATTCTGAAGCAAATCATGATGCCCTCCATTCAGAAACTGGGCTTAATTGCTGTTTTCCAACAGAATAACGACCCCAAACACACCGTCAAGATAACAACTGCCTTGCTGAAGGTGTAGGTGTAGGTGATGGATTGGCCAAGTATGTCTCCAGACCTGAACCCTATTGAGCACATGTGGTGCATCCTCAAGCGGAAGGTGAAGTGCAATGTGTATAACATCAAGCAGCCTGATGATATCATTATGGAGGAGTGGAAGAGGATCCCTGCAACAACCTGTGCAGCTCTTGTGAATTCCATGCCCAGGAGGATGAAGGCAGTGCTGGATATTAATGGTGTTCACAGAAAATATTCATACTTTGGACACAGTTTTGACATGTTCACTTAGGATGTACTCACTTTTGTTGCCAGTTATTTAGACAATCATGACTGTATATTGAGTAATTTTCAGAGGACAGTAAAGAGGTACCTTGACAAGAATATTGTCCCTTTCGAACTTATAATAAAAAGGTTGATGAAATGTAAGAGGTGTTCTATAGACATAAAAATGTTAATGATGTAATGCATAATTCTTTTAAATGTGTAGATTGTTTTATTGAATCTTTTTTAATTTATTTTTTCTTCTACAAAGGCCTGTTGTACAAATGTATGTTTTGCTGTTTGTCTGAACCAAAGAAATAAAAGGTGAACTATCTGTACCATATTGAGTTGCATGCAGTGCATGTGGAAAGTATTCACAGCGCTTCACATTTTCCACATTATATAATCTTACAGCCTTACAGCAATACCCCATAATGAAAATGTGAAAGAAACAAAACAAAACAAAAAAAAATCACATGTACATAAGTATTCACAGCCTTGGCTCAATGCTTTGTTGAAGCACCAATTATAGCATCTAGTCTTTTTGAGTTTGATTTTTGGACAGTTTTTTCTATTTTTATTTGCAGAACCTCTCAAGCTCTATAAGGTTGTATGGGGAGCGCCGGTGCACAGCCATTTTTTTTTAGATCTCTCTAGAGATGTTCAATCAGGTAAAAGTCTGGGATCTGGCTGGGCCACTCATTTTTTTATTTTTATTTTATCTTGGCTGTGTGTTTAGGGTCAATGTCTTGCTGAAAGATGAACCGTCAACGCAATCTGCTATCTAAAGCGCTCTCATCTCTCCCTCAATTCTGACTAATCTACCAGTTCCTGCTGCTAAAAAACATGCAGGATATTTCTGGATGCACTATATATGCATCCTGAAATATCTGGGGGAGAGAGAGAGAGAGAGAGAGAGAGAGAGAGAGAGAGAGAGAGAGAAAGAGAGAAAGAGAGAAAGAGAGAGCGAGTTCGAACACATAATCTACACTCAGTACCCTATAATGACAATTTGGGCAATTACAGCCTCGAGTCTTTTTGGGTATAACACAACAAGCTTTGCACACATGGATTGGGAGATTTTTAGGTTGGATGGGGATTGTAGAAAGACAGTAACTTTCAGGTCTCTCCAGAGATGTCCAGTGGCTGGGACATTCACAGCATTTTCCCCAAGACATTCCTGTGTTGTCTTGGTTGTGTGCTTAGGGTTGTGGTTATGTAGGAAGGTAGGAAGGAAACCTTCAGCCCAGTCTGAGGTCCTGAGTGCTGTGGAACAGGTTTTTATTGAGGATATCTTTATACTTTTCTACATTCAGCAGTCTTTTTTTTTTTACTTTGTCATTATGGGTGTATTGAGTGTAGATAAATTATTAAAAAAAATAATAATAAATGAATGATTGTAGTATTGGGCTGCAACATACTGGACAAAATTGGAATAAAAATGAAGGGGGTCTAAATACTTTCCGAATGCACAGTATATGTGTGTGTAGTTTAAGTAAATCTGAAATGAGTCTAGAATTGACATTGTAAAGGCGCACCCATAAATATGGCCATAAAAGCAAATTTGTTGTTTAGTGAGTGAAGCATTTAGGATTAATGGTTTAATTCTGCACTTTCGGAGAAACTTTAAGAACACAGCAAACCGAGAATACGCAACTGTTCTTGTGTGTGTCTGTGTGTGTGTGTGTGTGTGTGTGTGTGTGTGTGTGTGTCCGGAGATTAGTGCAGCAGCATGTATTAAAACCTTCTCCACATGCGAGCTTCCTGTTTCAGACTGATCTGGACGCCTGAACATTTCTGCTTTTTGATAGGAGCTATTTTAGTCGTACAGTGCGTGTGTGTGTGTGTGTGTGTGTGTGTGTGTGCGTGTGTTTGTGTGTGGGCGCTCTGGGCCTTCCTACGCCGCCCCTCGCTGCAGTATCTCATGGATGCAGAGGAGCTGGCTTTCCCAGATTACACCCATATCCAGAAAAGGGGGCTGACTCAGCATGCAGTTCGATACAGATGTTTTAGTGCACGCCCGTGTGCATAAGAGTGGATCTGCCCTCACACCACTGGATAACTTCACAGCCGCAATTAACAACAAAAAAAGGTGTGGTTTGCTGAATTTTCCTGACAGGGCAAAAATGTGTAAAGTGTGAAGTTTGCTAGCTTGGGGCTTAGTTCTTTCTATTCATTTTTGCTTCCTGTTCTACATCCTGAAACTTGCAGATTTGAGGGCACAACAAACACCGGATGTTGAGAGTGTGCATGAATACATGTGAAACGGGTAGGCGACTTGAAACTTTGATTCATTCGTCAACGATATCACAATTTTATCAGACAATACCCAATAAGAGGGCTACAAGATAATGTCTTTAGCTTTTCAGTGCATCTTTGTGAACAAGAGGGAAACAAAGACAAGAAACATACAGTAAAAGGACAGTGTGCTTGAGAAAGGCCAACAATCTTCACAAAGCAAAAATTGTATAAGACAGAACGATACAGCAGGAGAGAGAGAGAGAGAGAGAGAGAGAGAGAGAGAAAGAGAGAAAGAGAGAGAGATAGACTAGCAGATTGCAAGACAAGCTGGGAAAAATGCCTCTTTGTCTGTTATGTTATGTTATGTTCAAACACTTTCACTTCCTATGAACCAGCCAATCATTAAACCAGAAATGCAAATGTCATTTCTTTTCCCTGTATTTCGGAAGGGCACGGCTATCACTACCATGGCTGACAAGGTTTCATACAAAATTAAATGAAAGAGGTGCAAATTTTGTAGTTTTTTTGTAGTTACAAGGATAAAAATTATGTATTTTTTTCTTTAAGAATGACATCATTTGTATTAGTAGTAAGTTCCAAAGACAAAAAAAATGCTCATTGTTTTCTGTTTTTTGGACTCAACTTCACAGCACGTCCAAAGAAATACGTTTCACATCTAAAACACCCCACCAGCTATAAAACAGCAGGACATCATCCTGAAACACATTCACCATGCTCAGCGGTGGATCTGACCATTTCCTGTTTACTAGCCCATTCAACACAGGTTAGAGTTTAACTCCCGGCTTCCTGTGTTTTGACTGTGATGGTGCCAAAGATAAAGACACATCTCCAATCAGAGGATCAGGAAGGATGGAATCCTAAACATAGCCCAGGACAAGATTTGCATGTTCAGCCAGATCTCATGTGCATGTGTGCTTCACTGTAGTATATTGAAGGTGATCTGACCGGATTTATTTACGAGGAGGCTTTAAAAGCCATGGAATGTCGGGCATGTCTTTTTGCGGTTTTGCAAGATTTAACAGAATCCTGCCGCGTGCACGTGTTTGCCGAGCCTGGAATTCTTCCCGAAATGATTCAGTTAGTTGTTGAAGCATACTCTTATCTATAATCACTTCCCTGAATCATCAGTTTTCAGAAAACGACAGACAAGCAGTAGCTAATCAGCACCAGCTTTCTAAAGACATCAGGTTTTCAGATTGTCAATGCGGTCACATGAAAAATGGCATCACTACTCATATGCCTTAACTGCACCTTTCTTTAATTTCCCAAGTGGAATCTCATCATCATCTTTTTTTAATAAGATCTAAGCTCTGCTCATTTATACCTAGCGTCTCATTAACACTGAGGTCGTGAAAGGAATTCCCCCATGCTGATCAGGGAGACCCTGACCTTTCAGAACAGTGCCATTGTTCTTCTGTTTACAGTACAATCAGTTGGGATGCAGACATCATGGTGAATTGCATCATTTTGTCCCCCTAATAAACTAATGCATAATTTATAGCAGCAGTTCTGGGAGGAAAAGCTGCAATAGGAGACACATGACACAAATTCAATAAAACATGGAATGCTGACATAAATACGCCCCATGCATGGGAAATAAGTCATGCAATAAAGTACATTTTAAAAATGAAAATGTGTATAAAATCATAAAAAGATAATAGATGTTAAAAGAAAAACTAATAACAATAAAATAAAATAATGAGAAAATCATGGGACCGTATTTTTCGGACTATGAGCCGATACTTTTTTCCTACGCTTTGAACCCCGCTGCTTAAACAACATAGCGTCAAATTTATGGATTTTTCCTGGGTTTTTCCCGGTTTCACAAACTTCAAGCCAAAAAACTGAGCGACATAACATTAGACCAATAAAATTTCCTAACGGAAACGAAAAAACGCACTTCACCTGTGTTCTGTGTTCACTTCACGATGCCAAAAGATAAACTCCCGAGAGAAATAGTTGTGAAAGGAAGGAGGAAGACAGTGAACAATGACTTTCTTGGTAGGCTACTGTTTAGATACAAGCCGTTGTAACGCGTTGAGTCTGGGTGAAGGAAAAGCTCACTAACTCCAGTTGCAACAGAAATCATATGAGCACAGACAGGTTTCCAAAACTCGTGCTATTTTTTTTTTTTTGGCAACAGCGTTACGGGTTAGTCAAAAAAACTTAGAACTGAGCATCAGAAAATAATAAGGACATAATCCTCAGCCTTGCACACATGCAGTAATAGCGGGAAAATGCAGTTGCATGCTATTCCACATTCCATATTTCACCCATTACACCGTGTGTATTGTGTCTTTCGTTAAAGCCTGTGTAAAGTACATTAGTGTATAGACTGCGGCTTATACACAGGTGTGGCTTATTTATGTTAAAAATAAAAAAAACTCTAAAATTCAGTGGCTTATATATGGGTGCGCTTTCTAGTCCGGAAATTACGGTAGATGGCATTTTTTTGGCATATAAAATAAAACAAAAATAAATTTCAATGTTGAGTAAAGCATGATGTATACAAAAGTTTTGGCACCCCAATCAATCATGTACAATGTATTGCTTCATGCTGAATAGAAACCTTTTAGATAAAAGTTTAGTCCTTCTTCCAGTGCCAGGTGAAAGAGCAACATTTTGTTGTCAGCTTGATAAAATCATGTGCTTTTTTTTGCTCGCCTGCAATGCTCTGTTTGTGATTCCCTTACACAACTGCTTAGTCCCACACTGACTGCATTCATTTACCAAGCACCAAAAAGGGCAATAAGATCTTTGCCAGCTAAATCTACCCCTATAGCTAAAAACACAAGGCTTTTTAGTAAAGAAGAAGAATTTTCTGTGTTATAATCGCTTTTGAGGTCAGCAGAGTGAGTTTACAAGTGGCCTGCAGGGGGGTGTTTTTGTGTTATCCAGATAGCTGTGATAAGTTGCCTCAGACAGTTGGGTAAATGCTTCTCTGTTAGGATGCCTCAGGCTCTATTTTAGGTCATCGGGGAAATCTGTGGTGTCCCTTTGGTTGTACGACTTTCAAGTACTGTTACATTGGATGAATCTTATCTGTAGTATGATGCATGATGCCTTCAAAAGTTCTTGCCAATTTGAACAATTACTGTTACATGATTAAAAAAAGGTGGCTACTCCACAAATATATAATTGTACTAAATAACAAATGAGTAACAAATAGATTACATACAAGTTTAATAAAACTTTAAGGATAGATTAACGCTACCATGAGCCAGCAGAACAAATTCAATGTGGCTTGGTTTTGACTTTTGTCTGATTAATATACCTGAAGAATGAAAACCATAAAGAAAATCTTCCATGTGCTCAATCAATGATATCTGGTGAGATAATAACCATAGCATACGGTATAATTTCCTTTCTCAACAAAACCATTCACAAAGCCTTCATGCCATGTAGATGGGGTAAAGCTGCTCAGGATATACTCTGACCAGTAACACTCTTCACCAGAGTTTAATGGTATGTCACCCTCCTAGAAGGTTCAGTCTTGTTTTCCCTCAGTAACAAACCAATTGACTACAAGAACACTCATTAGACTACATCTTCAGTCTTTCAAAGACTAACTAAAATACATGTTCTGCAACCACAGTCAATCTGCCCAATGAAGCTTGTGGTAATTTCTTTCATTTGTGAGCAGACTACACTGTCTGTCTCTGTGTGTGACTCGCTATATAACAGGTTTCTTGGATTGATTTTTTTTTTTCCTTTTCTACCTCAGCCTCCCTCTTGAACAAATGCTCAGTTTGTTGAAAATGGGTGAGTCATTGAAATTAACTGAGAAACAAGATTCCACAAGTGCTGGAGAATAGTTTTCATGTGTCTCACACTGAACTGTAAGTAAAGCTAAGAAGCATGAAGATTTTTCTAGAACCCTACCCGAGGGGGAACAATGTGCCAGTGATTTGATCCATGACAGAACATTAAGCAAATTGATTAGTTTCTGAAAGGGGTTGATGCTCAGCTATGAGGTAGAATATGAACTTTATTGTTCCAAAGATATGAAAAGGTCCAGTGTCGCTACCACCCTTGAATCTGGTGCCAAGTTCCATTAGAGTCTAACAAACAAAGCTAAATGATGTATAGCTGATCTTTTGGTGTAAAACTGTTCAATAAGGGAAAGACACTGTTGCGCTGTTAAAGATTTTCACAACAAAACAGATCATGTGACTCCAAAAATTTTAAGCAGTTGCTGAAAAACCTCAAAATTTGCTATGGTTGAAACAGTTGGCATTACGTTTCTTGCCATTTGTACATGTACACTGGAATTCTTGTGCTTTAGTCACAAAAAGGTTTACCCACATTTATATGAAATAGAATACACAAATAGACTTTCTAATTTTTATTAATATGAATATATAAATAATTTAAAAAAAATTAAATTAAATTAAACTAAATTATATATAGACATTATGGAAAGAAGTTATGTTCATATTTGAATTTCAATTTTAAAACTTCACACAATCTTAATTTAAGTCCCTAAAGTTTAAGAGAACATTCCTACACACAATGCATCGTGAATATCAATCAGACAAAACCAGGACAAAGTTCAAAGTATCATCTATCAGGGTTTGGTTGCATCCACAACAACATTAAATGTATTATTATATAGCCCTACTGTGACTCTGGCAAGAGAAAGCCCTCCACCGTAAATCAATAACTAGGCGTTTATGGATTTGTGGAGCATTACACTGCCTGCACAAATTTATGTGGACACCCCCGTTATTAATGTTTCGCTAATTCAGCCACAGTAACTGATGCAAACAAACTTTGCGTAAAGTAAAAGTAACATTTCTGTACAGCTAGAGTTGCCTTGGTGAATATGAAGTGCTATTATTTTGAAGTGAGCTCAACCCCAAAGCCCTAGACCATGTTCATATATAACTTCAAGTGCTTAGCACATGAAAGCACACAGCACTCAAAAATTGCTTCTGCTTTGTTCTAATGCTCACAACTGAGTTCCCAACTGTCTCTGGAAGCAAAGGCAGCACAAAAACTTTGTTACATAGGTTTTTTATTATTTTTTTTGCCAGCACTAAGATATCTATGCACTATACTACTAGCTGCAGAGGTGTAAACACATTGCCAATAGACTCTGGAGTGACTCATGCTTCACTACTGGCTTTAAAGAACAAATCTGGGATTTGTTGGATCCCAAATGAGCACCTCCCTGAATGCATAGAGCCAACCATATAGTTAGGTAGACAAGGAATAAAGGTTTGGACTGGCATCCTTGGTTTTGGTTGACCAATCATTCATCATGCTTCAATTTAGTTTGAGGAAGGCCTACCAAAAGCCACTGTGAAAAACGAGGTCCATAAAGACTTTGTAAGTCTGGGTTAATGTTGAAGAACCTGTGTGGTCTGAATGCAAAGCCCTGACTTCAACTTCAATTAACACCTTAGAGATCAATTGTAATGCCAACTAATGGCAGACTCACACTGTGCGATTTGTATAGTCCTTTGCGAGTGTTGCTTGTCAGACTGTACAAACATGATCCTTATATCACACTGTAGGATTTCAGTTGTCATGATGTCAAACTGTACAACAATCAACATCATCGATCCGTGATCTGTTCAGTCCTGCGTTCTACCGCTAATGGTAGCCAGCAGCAAACTATCTGTAGCATTAATTTGGTTTATGACATGCCTTGATATTAAAAATGTCATATAAAAACTCTTTCTTGCTCAATAACTTTAAGTTTTTATTCTTGCTGTACGGTATTGGTATCACGACTTCTTATATGAAATCAGTACCTGACCTAACTACGCAATTCCACCTTTACATGTTCCAAAACCTTGTCCAAGCCTTACCAAAAGACTGGAGGCTATAAGAGTGAGCCGACTCCCATAGTTCTTCATTGGCTTTCTCAGGTGTTCATATTCTTTTGGCCACATAGCAAATGGTACGCCAATAAAAACATTATAAAACATTGGACACGCCAATGTGCAAATGTTTGCATCCCTATAAGTCAGCACTTTCACCACAGCTATAAATAAACACAAAGACAAACGTATGCCGTTACATTTAATTTGGCTGAAATTCTCAAGCAGAACTGTGAAGGCTTGAGGAAGCATGACAAGGAGAACTCACCCCGCTCTCTGGAGGAAGTGAGATACTCCAGATGCTCTAAAATGAGATCAGGACAATCAATGCACAACAGAACAAGTCACTCTTGACCCTCTCGTCCCATGCACTGAAACTCTACACTGCAGTTCCTCTCAATTCAGACCCTGTCCTTCATCCTGTCTCCACAGAGGACAAGTGTGGAAGAACACAACACAGCTGCTTGGGTCTATTGGGTCTAAGTGCCAAGATGAAAGATGTCCATGACTTAACTGCTCGAGGGTGATTTTCTTTTTCTTGTTTGAGATACAGATGGTCCACAGTTCAGTATCACATTTGTGTCTGTGTTTTTGATTTATTGTTTGTTTGTATCATGCAAGCTATGGCAGATGTGCAACCAGTGGCTTTGGCTTCAAATTGACAGAAAAATACAAAGAACAAAAAAAAATATATATATATATATATATATAAAACAAGTTTTCATCATGAAGTGTGAATGCAAGTCTGGTTATGACTCATGAATAAACATTTTTTTTTTTTCACAACTCAAATGAGCACTAGTTCAGAGCATTTCCTGAGTAAATTTACAATTTACAGTATTCAGCATTGGAAATTTTGATTGTGCACAAATGCTGCATCGTGATGCCATTAAAAACCATGCACCATGTGCAACATCTGGCAAGTTCCATCGCCAGATGCGCCAACCCTCACCTACAGGATTTCTGTAGCACACATGATGAAAGGCATTTCATGCATTCATAAAAAGCCGTGCAATTAATGCAAATGCATGCACGCAAGCGCTCGCTCTTACCTCCAAAGTTTGGACAAGCCAGTTACAATCTTTTGCACTGAAAAACTCCGGAGATCACGGTGGTATAAACAGAAACTCCAGGCTTCCTCAGTGCTTCTGTTAAGATTAAACGTTCGCTTCTGGTGAACTGTCAAACCGCGTCCCTCACTCCACCACTCTACTCGCTGCCTGTTGCTGCTGCGGGTTTTTGAAGCTGCGCCTGCGTTTGTCCTCCGCAGTGCTGTTGCACTTTTCATCTCCGCCTGCAGGGGTCGCCAAAAACACGTTAACGGTTGCCAGATTTGGCGGCTCATTTGGAAAAGAAAAAAAGGCAAACAAAAGGCATTAATGGATATAATAACTACTACATTCCTGAAGAAAAAAAAAGACCAAGCTTAAAATGGCAATTATTTTTTGCAAATGTAATTAACTTAACCAGAATACTAACCGGAATTAAGCCACAAATGCACTTCTGAGACACACCCTTTGCATGTTTGATCTTGCTCCACTGACTGTATGTCAAAAGGATGAAATCTGATTGGTCTGGACGATCTTGATTAATTTTCAATAACGGCAGATCTGACAATATTATTCCAGTTGTAATTGAATCATCTGATATTGATGTGATAACATCTAATCATTGAGATTGTTACTACTCTGATAGGAGGCATTAATGAAACATTTATTGAAGCAGTCTTCATTTTCAACATACGTTATTTAATGTTCAAAGTTTAACATACGTTATGCAATGGGTATTCATCATAGGATGTAAGTGCTTATTTTCTTATAGCTGCGTTATCTGCCGTATTCTACTCTTTGTATCCTGAAGAGATAAGTGGGTTCTGATTGCTCAGAAGGTGATGGTGAATTTTTATACAACAGCCGTTTTGACAATAATTTCAGCTCTATTTTTAATTATGTCAAATGCCAATTTATTTACAGATAAGAAAAAATATGCATGTGGTTTCTGGGTTCTGGAAAAAAGAATAAAAAAGTGACAAAATCAGCAACACATCAAACATTTTTTTTCTCAAAATCCTCTTTTTAGCCATAAGAGTAATAACATATCTGTCAAGAGGAATGGAGTAAAATGGAGTCAACCTAGAGAATATTTATCATCAGGAGATTGCAAGTTCAAATTACATTAATGTCTAAGGCTGGTAGCCAAGAAGGGTGGAATTACTCTCTCTTTCTCTCTGGAGTGATACTAGACAATTGTGGGTGTCTGTGAACATAGAGAGAAATAGTGAGGGGGTGGGGAGTGGCAAATATTCTCACTATTCTCACTATGCTTTTTTGTGTTCTGTTGCCTTGTGATAAGTATGTTATATGTACAGTAGCAGTTAGATGCAGATGTCAGTGAATCTGGCATCCCTGCAGTCTTTTGATTCCATAAACAACCAAGCTGACATCTTACTTACAGGCACACACACACACACACACACGCACACGCACACGCACACGCACACACAAACAAAACAAAAAAAAAAACGTGGGAATGTTTAAGATTAGCTTTGAAAGGCAGAGGAAAGAGGAATTTTTCACATGCCTTTTTTCCTATATTTGTGCCTGTCTGCAGCATTAGTATTCTTTTCTGATTTATTGCAGTTTATATCCAGCACCAAAAAAAAAAAAACAAGTAATAGTTTGAACTTGTACAGTTTTGGACACATTTATTCAATTAAATTCAATTTCATTTATGTAGCCTCCTTAGAACAATGGATTTGGACACTTATTTCCTTCATTATTAGTCTTTACCTCACGTCTGAGTTCCTCCTCTACATGCTAGTTCTTATAAGGTTTCAAGCTAGTCACAGTGATCTGGTTATTTTTCATTTGTTTGTTGATTTTAATGGGGGTTTGATCATGTGGTTCCTGTGGTGTTGCCCAACAGGCCAGTTTCACAACAGAACCTAGTTTCTTGGTGGTCAGGAAGTCTACAGCTAGAATGCCAACTAATCCCTGCTATGCTTGGTGGCATATTAACTAAACAATTATACTAGCCTAGCATCAGAATCAGAACCCGAAATAGCTTTATTACCAAGTATGTTTCCACACAAAAGGAATTTGACTTGGTGACAGGAGCTTCCAGTGCAGGAGAAAGTACAGACATAATATTACAAAATATAAGTAAAACATACAATTGAATAATGCACCATATACAGAAGAAGGCATGTTGTTTAAATGAATGTACAGATGTTATTTACAAGTGTGCTTTTTACAAACTTTGGATCCTATGCATAAAAATGTATCAGTTATGATGGACAATGTGTAGTTATTAATATTTTAATTATTCATGCTGAGTATAGCCTGCGGGGAAAAGACTGCTCTGTGCCTGGCTGTTCTGGTGGATGAAGCTCTGTAGCGCTGACCAGAAGGCAACAGTTTGAAGGGAGAGTGGGCTGGGTGTGTGAGGTCCAAAGTGATTTTCTTAGCCCTTTTCATCACTTTAGAGGAGTAAAGATATTGGAGGTTTGGCAGTGGAGCACCATTAATCCTCTCAGCAGTCCTGACTGTCCGCTGTAGGCTCTTAATGTCTGATTTGGTAGCTTAACCAAACTTGACAGTTGTGGATGCACACAGAATAGATTTAATGGTGGCTAAATAGACCTGTTTTAGGAACTTCTGTAAAAGGTTGAATTAACTTAGTTTGTGAAGGAAGTACAACCTCTGCTGGGCCTTTTTAGCAATGGACTCAACGTCTTATAGATCAGGTAGGGAAAGTAGCAAAACTATTGTAAATCATTTGTTTTCCCAAAAGGAAAATTTTGTACTGTGAGGTCGTTTTTTTTTATTTTTACACGTTTGATGTTCAAATGAAACAACTACCCGATAATAATGTACAGAACTTTGTGACAGTTGAATGTGCTACTCTACTTAACCACTAGATGCCGCCAGAAATACGCGTTGAAAAAGTAATTCATTATCTGATGTATAATTAAAGACAAATATAAATTTTTAAATATTAGATATGCTATTTAATAATTAACATTGCTTAGTATCACATAAGGATCTGCCTCTTTTTGTGTACTATTTATTTTACAATGCATGTTTTAGCATTTTTGCCCTGCTGGTTTAAGTATTATGCATATATGTTTATTATTATACTGCATTATATATGCTGTAAATTATATACATTATTCCATCTCTTCACACAGATTCCTGACCACAGGATGTCACACCTTTACATCACAGAATAAAAATGAGAGCCAAGGAAACAAAGACCAGTTATTTTCCATCACTTTACCTTCCACCAAAGATTTAATGTATAAGATTTTCTCGGTTACTACGGCAACATGTGCTTTTTAGGTGCTTTATGGGCTTTCAATCACTCGTCTTGCAGAAGAGTCTGAATCTGTGAATAGATGGTTGATTCAGTTTAATTGTACTATAGAATATCTCTCTTACTTTGACTGATGCAAATTAATGTTACATTAATATACTGAGTCACAAAAACATGTAAGCCATTACTGAATGTGTTATGTGTACTGAATGGGTTAACTTTCATGGGAACTGTTAAGGTAGACCACACCATCCTTGCCAATTCAGCCAGTGGAAAATATGTTATACTCCCAATTACATTTTCGTTAATAAATTTTTAATTTTAGATTTTTTTTTCTTTCTAATTAATTTACACGCAATTATAGAAATGCCTGTAAAAAATTTTTTTAGAAAAAACTGAAATATCACGTCATTTGTAACAACACTTGAAAATTAGCACAAGTGCTTCCCAATCGATCATTGCTGATGATGATTTAATGATTGGACATGATTTAGAGAGGCACACGCCTGTCTTTAAAAGGTCTCACATCTGAAAATGCGTATCAGAGCAAGACTGTTGCAAGGCACAGATCTGGGGAAGGGTACAATATAAATGCTGCTGCATTGAAGATTCCCAAGAGCACATAATTCTCCATAATTCTCGAATGGAGACATGTCACACCTAGGACTCTTCCAAGAGCTGGTTGCTTGGCCAAACTGAGCAAGAGAGGAAACCCCATCACTGCAGCCCTCTACCAAACTGGGCTATACAGAAGCCTCTCTTCAGTGCAAAGACCCTATGGAAGCCTTCTGAAGGACTCTTAGACTGTGTGAAACAAGATTAAACTGTTTGGACTCCATTCTAAATGTTATGTCTGGAAGAAACCAGGAACCACTTATCACCTGAGCCCTGACTTGAACCTTATTGAACATCTCTGGAGAGTCCTGAAAGCGGCTGTCCATCAATGGTCCCCATCCAATCTGACCCAACTTGAGAGGAATTGGAATGAAGAATGGCAGAAAATCACTTGATCCATGTGTGCAAAAATCCTTTCTGAATGCACATACATTGATCAGGCATAACATTATGACCACCTGCCTAATATTGTGTTGGTCTCCCTTTCGCTGCAAAAAAAAACAGTCCTGTCCTGTCGAGCATCAACAGCATTATCTTCTTCAGTAACCTGAGCTACAGAGGTTCGTCTGTTGGATCGAACGACACGGACCACCTTTCGCTCCTCTCGTGCATCAATGAGTCTCGGCCGCCCATGACCCTGTCGCCAGTTCACCAGTTTTACCATTAGACACTGACCAATGCAGACCAGTAACATCCCACAAGAGCTGCAGTCTTGCAGATGCTCTCACTCAGTCATCTGGACCGAACAAAATCACATAAATGCTTACACTCGCCAAATTTCTCTACTTCTAACACGTCAACTTTGAAGACAAAATCTTTACTTGCTGCCTAATAAAAAATCCACCAGATAATCAGTGGTATTCACTTCACCTGTCATAATGTTATAATGTCATAAGGTTATGCCTGTTCAGTGTATACAACACTGTGCAAAAGTTTAGTTTAGTTACAATTTTAGTTTATTTCTATCAGTTAACAAAATGGATTGTAAATGAACTGAAGGAAAATCCTAATCAAATCAGTAATAGGTTTGGACAATCTTTGTTTGCAAAACATAAATTCTTCTCAGGAGACTTACACTTTGAAGTGCAGTATTTGAAGGAACTCAGAAGGTACATTGTTCCAAAAATCCTGGAGGAATAACCATAATCTGTGGATGTAGGCTGCCTTAAATCCTTCTGTCTCTTCATCCCAGACAAACTTGATGGCACTGAGATCAGAACTCTTTGGGGGCCAAAACTCCTTGTTCTTTTTTACGCAAAATATAGTTACTGCTGCCTGCAGACACACATAATTAACAGCTTGTTTTTGCAAAAGCCAAATATTTTGACTCATCAGTTGAGAGTATCTGCTGCCATTTTTATGCACCCCAGTTCCTATGTTTGTGTGCATAGTTGAGTTGCGAAACAAAGTAAAACAACACCTGTAGATGTGAATCAGTTAGTGACCAATAGGGCTTTGATATGTAAATAAATAAATTAAATAATCAAGATATTTTATTTATTTATTTACATATCAAAGCCCTAGTGGTCACTAACTGATTCACATATACAGGTGTTGTTATTATTAATGTCCGCTAGATGGCGACTTTGTTCATTCAAAACTAAAATTAACGCAAGCGAAGTAAACGCTTGATTTCTTCGTCTTCTCCTGTAGGGGTCGCCACAGTCTCCATTTCCTTCTGTCCTCTAAATTGTTGATGGAAAGATCGGATCATTTTAGTGACTTGCTTCTTTAAATCTCGTTCATCAAAGGAGACTCATGAGACAAACTACTGAATTCTGTTCCCTGTACATAACCTACATGAAGAAACTATTTACTGTTTGAGACTACTCGTTCTTCTAAATCACTTTAAAAACTCATCCCAGGGTGAGGAGGTCTGGGGTGCAATCAGCATTCCAATTCATCCAAGAGGTGTTCAGTGGGGTTAAGATCAGCCACTCAAAATCTTCTACTACAAACCATGTAAAGCATATCTTCAAGGCTTTGTGACCAGTGGCATTGCCATGCTGAAACAGGTTTGGGTCTCCTAGTTCAAGTGAATGCAAAAATTCAATGCCCAAAGACATCCTATACAAATAACCAAATTTCCACCCTATATATATATATCTGTATCCGAAGACAGCTTATAAAATTGTGTGCCTCCAGCTAAGATACACAAATGTGTATGGTCCTGTCAAGCTTACAAAAACATGGACAAACTCCCTTAGAGGTTATGAGGAAGAAACCTTGAGAGGAACCAGACTCAAAAGGGGAACACATCCTCATTTGGGTGACATCAAGAGTGTGATTATAGTCTTTAAAACAATACAGAATACTGGAGAGTGGGAACTAACATGAGCACTGGAGTGTGTGATTATAAGTAATGTTCTTTCTACAGTCTTATACAGTTATAAAACTTGGAGCTACTGAGCAACTCATAAAATAACTCAACATTTTCGATCATCACAGATCCAACACCAGCTTCTCCATGACAGAGCCTTTAAACACTCAAAGAGGTCCAGTGTCCAAACTCCACATGAAGTGGGATACAATTGGCACTGGTACGTCGCTAGATGGTTCAGGATGTTTGTGGCGTCGGCATCTACTTCTTCAAAGGTCCACAATCTTCATGAGGTGGGACGTGACTGGAGCTGGAGCAACCTCAGGATGCCTCAGGATGGATAGAGAAAGAGAAGCAGTGGAGAGGAATTAGCGAAGCTGCTGTTCATGATATTAACAGCACAAGTTGATAATGTGATGTGATCAGATGTTCTGGAGCACAAAGTTATGATGTGATGTGTGTTATGTGTAGGACTCGCTAAAAAGATAAGAATTTAATCTGCACTTAAACTGGGTGAGTGTGTCTGAGCCCCAAACACTGTCAGCAAGACTATTCCAAAGTTTAGGAGCGAAATGTGAAAATGCTCTACCACCTTTAAAGGACTTTGCTATTCTAGGAACTACTAGAAGTCCGGAGTATTAAGATCTCAGGAAGCGTGACGGATTGTAGCGTGTTAGAAGACTGGATAGATAATTGGGAGCTAAACCATTTATTGCTTTGTAAGTAAGTAGCAGTAGCTTGTAGTCGATTTGAAACTTAACAGGTAGCCAGAGTAGGGATAAAAAGATTGGGGTTATATGATCATATTTTCTTGAACTTGTGAGAACTATAGATAACATGTTTCTTAGCTTAGCAATATTTCTAAGGTGGAGGAAGGCTTATTTTGTAATATTGAGGATATGATATTTAAAAGACAAGTTGCTGTCTAAAACAGCAACACCTTGGCAACACCTTGACTGCCCAGGAACATATGCCCGGATTTTGTTTGTTGACTTTAGTTCGGCTTTCAATACAATAATTCCGGGAATCCTCCACTCCAAACTCCTAAACCTAACTATACCCCCTGCCATCTGTCAATGGATCACCAGCTTCCTGACAGGCAGGAAACAACAGGTGAGACTGGGAGGTGTTACATCCGGTATTCGGACAGTCAGCACTGGTGCTCCTCAGGGGTGTGTCCTTTCCCCACTGCTATTCTCCCTTTATACAAATGACTGCATATCAAGTGACCCAACTGTCAAACTCCTGAAATTTGCAGATGACACCACGCTCATTGGACTAATCCAAGATGGTGACGAGTCTGCATATAAGCAGGAGGTGAAGCAGCTGGTACTATGGTGCAGTCAGAACAACCTTGAGCTAAACACACTCAAAACTGTGCAGATGATAGTGGACTTTAGGAAACATCCTTCAACACTACTCCCCCTCACAATATCCAACATCCCTGTGTCACCTGTGGAGAACTTCAAGTTTCTGGGCACTACCATTTCCCAAGACCTGAAATGGGAATGAAACATAAACTCGATTCTGAAAAAGGCCCAGCAGAGGATGTACTTTTTTTAGGCAATTAAGGAAGTACAGTTTGCCACAGGAGCTGTTGATACAGTTCTACACTGCAGTCATTGAATCTGTCCTGTGCTCATCAATCACCTTCTGGTTTGGAGCAGCAACAAAACAGGACAGAAACAGACTGCAGAAAACTGTTAAAACAGCTGAAAAAATCATTGGTGCCCCCCTGCCCACTCTCCAGGACTTGTACCATACAAGAACCAGAAACCGTGCAGAAAAAATCATTAATGATCCTTCACACCCTGGACACAACATCTTTCAGCTCCTCCCTTCTGGCAGGCGCTACAGAACTCTGTTCACTAAGACTGACAGACACAGGAACAGTTTCTTTCCCCAAGCAATCACCCTCATTAACAACTGACCATAGTTATATTCCCTGCTCATATCTATGAGTACTGCACAGAACTGTCACTCATCACTTTATCTGCATATGTTGCACACACTATTGCTTTAAGTTATAAGTTTTATAGTAAACTCTTTCATCATACCTGGCACACAATACTGTCATTTGCACTACCATGCACTCCCAAACTTTATGTACATTACTGGTCTGTATCCCTATTTATTACCCACACTGTCTATACTGTCTCATATTGTTTGTATGTCTGTATTGTCATGTATAGGTTTTTATTTATGTCTGTACTTTTGAGAGTAACGAACAGCTGGAACCAAATTCCTTGTGTGTGTCAACACACTTGGCCAATAAACCTGATTCTGATTCTGATTCTGATTCAACTGTTGAACTAGTAGTTACAGAACATACATCTAAATGCAGGTCAAAATGCTGGAGCTTCTGTGTACTGGTTTATAGACTGATGAGCAAAATCTCCATCTTATCAGAATTCAATAGTAGAAAGTTATGAGTCATCCAGTCTTTTAATTCTTTAACACACTCAGTTAAATAAACCAATTGAGCTGTATCGCCTGGTTTTGATTAGATATATTGCTGGGTATTATCAGTGTAACAGTGGAAGCTAATCCCATGCCTTCTAATAATATTTCCGAAGGTAAGCATATATTGTGAACAGCAGGGGTCCTAGAACTGAACCTTGTGGCACGCCATCATTTACTTGCATTAACCTGGATAGCTCTTCATTTAAGTCTACAAAATGGTAACGATCAGACAGGTAGGATTTAAACCATCTTAATGCCTGTCCCTGAATGCCGATGTAATTTTGTAAGCGATTTAGCAGAAGATCATGATCTATAGTGTCAAATGCAGCATTAAGATCTAGTCAAACTAACAGAGAGATGTAGCCTTGGTATGAAGCTAAAAACAGGTCTAAGAGCAGTTTCTGTGCTATGATGGGGCCTAAAACCTGACTGAAACTCTTCAAAGATATTGTTCTCTTGTAAGTAGGAACATAACTGGGAGAAATCTTAGACATAAATAGGAGATTTGAAATAGGTCTGTAATTTGATAGTGTGTTTTGATCCAAATTGGGTTTCTTAATTGGCGGCTTAATAACTGCTATCTTGAGGGGTTTAGGGACATGACCTAACAATAGTGAGAAGTTAATAATATTGAGAAGAGGCTCAGCAGCTGTATGTAACACTTCTTTAAATAGTTTAGGATGGAGCCAACAGTGTCTAATGTGCTAGTGAGGATAGTGTCTATGTTGTTAGCCATTTTATTAAGATTATTAGCTTTTATGGGTTTTATGGGCTTTTATGAGGGGTGCACTCACTTTTGAGCACTTTTATATATGTATATGTTAAAGGAAGAAAGAAATTGGAGACAGGCAGAGAAATAAATGTAAAAAATAAAAGAGAGAGGGAGAGGTGGGGAGAAAGAGAGAGAGAGAGAGAGAGAGAGAGAGAGAGAGAGAGAGAGAGAGAGAGAGGGGGCGGAACCAAGTAGTTAAAGGATTTTTTCTATCCCTGAGGCTGGAAAGGAGGGATGAGAGACTGAACAAGCATTATTTTATACATATCCAAAGGTAAGTACATGCTTTATTACAGAAGCTTAGAAGCTGAATGAGTTCACTGGTTTGAGATGTTCTTGTATCAACACTCGGGACACGTATTCAATGTCCTCCATGATTAAAAGGAACTAAATCGTAGTCTATAGAACTCGCTTTTTAAACAAAACAAAACAAAACGAATCACGTGACTCATGTATTGCTGTTTTTTTCCATTGCATTAAATAAATACCTCATGTTGGAGCGCGTACATCTTAAGATGAAAGGCATTGGGGCGCGCAGGAAAATGACGTCATCAACACCTGGCATGTGGTTGTGGAATACACATGGCTGTGCTGTATGAGTTACTCGAATGCGTGTTTTGAATAAAAGGAATGAATGAACGCGTGAAGGTGAAGAATCATCATTTTTTATTGATGATTCAAATAAATAAATAAATAACAATGAACGCGCGTTTTCCATTGAAGATGTGGCGCCCCAGGTGGAAATCCTTAAGTCACGTGATTGCGTTTGGGAAAACAATACATCTGAGCTGATGTGACTAGAAGCAGTTTCTATTTCTACTAATGGGGCTGCTTGTTCTAAGTTCTTTGACCTTTGCAATCTTTCCCACGGCTTTTATTTGCTCTCATGGCTCTCATTTGCATTTTATGGGAACCACATTGCAGTTTCCAGCAAATGTTTGTCTCTGTCTATATGCCTATAAAATGTCTACCACCAGTAAATCTGGACTATGCAAAATGGACCATCTTGGCAATGCTCCTAGACAGTTATTTATAGCCCTAGAAGAGCAGGCATCAATCTACTTGAAAAAGCAGGGATGAGAAATGCATTGGCAAGACCACCATTCAGCAGACTGATTTCCAAAACCTGTAAAAAAAATTACGTGTACGTGAACGTACACGGTTTCCCATACTTAACATGTTTCCGTGCACATCCATCAGTGTTAGAAATCTCGCACGAGCTCTGTCATCTATGCCCTATCACCCAGGCGATTGGTTTGTTGTATTGGCATGGTGGGACTTTGAAATTAAATTGACCAGTTTACGGTTTTGCGGTCTTTCAAGAAATGAATGTTGTGATTGGTTAAAGTGGTTTCCAGAACCTGTGCTACTAAAATAACCCAAATGTAAATCCCTATATTTATATTCGATTTTTGGGTGTGCCAGTGTTCTAGTTATATACAGTACCTCACAAAAGAGAGTGCACCCCTAACATTTCAGGAATTTATTTTTTCTTCTCAAGGGACAATCCACTACTTATACTATAGAAATTAAACTTGGATATATTTTAGTCAACGTGCAGCTTGTACAGCAGTATATATTTGCTGTCCTCTAAAATTACCTCAACATACAGCCATTAATGTCTAAATATCTGCTAACAAAAGTGAGTACACCCTCAGTGATAACTGCTGTACAGCACGTAATCGTGCAAAGCCACACGTCCTATTAATCGCCATGTTTTAATCTGCTTGACAGGACCATACAAATTTGTGTATTTTGTATTAGAGCAGTGTGGTGCTTTGAGTACAATTCTCTCATACTGAACACTGGACGTTCAACATGGCACCTCATGGTAAAGAACTTTCTGAGAATTGGAATGATTAGGGACCTTCTTAAAAGGTTTCCTTCAAGGTTAATGGTTCTCACTTTTTAAATAAGGCCTGGAGCTATTGTTCTATTGTACGGGCTGTTAAGTTGCTGGCACGCATGATTAAAGTAAACCGGGCAGGACAAATATTTTGACTCGATCGAATTATCACCTTCATTGTGCACTGTTTGGATTTGCATAGTTAAGGAATCATGGCTTCCTGAAGGTATATATCCTAAAGCCCTAAAAGTTTAAGGTAGAAATGTAAATTTGAATGAGGTAGTTTTAAAAAAATCTTAGCGGTAGTCGATGTGGGTTTAACTGGTTTGACTGAATTTGTGAGGGGCAAATCTGTTAAAAGGCAATAAAAAAAAGAGGTTTCTGCTGGGAAGTACCAAGAAAAATTCCACGGATATGAGTTGGATATCTAGCACTGGTTCTGATTTCATTCACTTTTTTAATGCTGATGTTAATAAAGAATTCACATTTGGATTGCTCATATGTGGTATGAAATAGGTTATTAGCTGTTTTTTGTTGTTTTGTGCTGTTTGTAGTTACCAGCTGTGCTTCGTCATGCACTCTATTTGTTTTTCCCAAATTAAGGAGATTCCAGTTCATTTCTTACTGCTAAAATCCATACTTGATGAGAATGAGCGTTTGTTTGGTCAGTTGATTCGCTTTCAGTGTAAACCTTTTGTATTTTTAATCGTTATTAAGGAAGCGATGTATCAGTAGGGACTTAGGAGAACATGTGGTTATTTCAGAAAGTTGTAATGCAGAACTTAGAAGTCAGTCAGCAGTTTTTTTTTTTTTTTAAATCAGCAATGAATTTGGAAGCATTTTCTGCTGATGGTGTATATAACGTGTGTGTGTGTGTGTGTGTGTGTTTGTTTTACATTAACTCTATAGGCCTAAACCATTTCCTCTTTTAATACATGATTTAATAACCTGCTTTTGAAATATTATTTGACCTTCTTGTCGCAGTTTTTATTTATTTATTTTAGTTTTATTTAATTAAATTGTTTAACTCCTCTGTGACTGGGGGGTCTTATGAAATCTTCCCATGTTAACTCGAGCAGAGAGTTGTATAAACGTTAGCTCAGGGAGGCCAGCAGGAATTCTGATCACTCTTAGCATTAAACCCGCTACCCCCACTGTCCCCAAGCTTTTATTAATTAAAGAGCCTTTATAGTTTCCAACTCTGGGGTTCAAACCAGTTGAACTTTATTTCTACAGGTTTATTTTCTAAATATGGGGGAAAATATTGAAAGCATTTTAGCTAAAGGCTATAAGAGAACAAAATAGGGGCACCTGAATCCTTTCAGAAAGACATCTGAAAGCTCTATATTTACAAAATTGACGTGATTTGGACAGCAGTGTGTTGCCCATGCTGATCACCACAGATCCTCTTTATAGTACCATGTTTCACCACAAATCTGGACCAAAACGAAGTCATATATACACCATATATACTGTTATATACAGTCAAAAGAGACTAGGACAAAGGTTCTGGTTTTGGGAGTCATGTGACTCCGCCTTAGTGGCACGTGAGATGAATGCATGCAGTGGTGCATTCCTCATAACCACGTTGACTCGACGTTTCTTGTGAAGTCACACATGTTAACTGTAGCACTTTGTTTCTGTTCTCAGCTCCTAGGATAAAAATATACAATGCGGACTAAAGAAGATGCACCGAGTGACCGGTGAGTTCAACCACTTCCTGTTGGCACATGTGGAACTACAAAGTCACACTTGTCATAACCTGTTTGCTTTCTTCTCTTCACACAGTTGGCATTTAGTAGGAGTCGTTTTCTTTATCCTCGGACTGGGAACGCTGCTGCCGTGGAATTTTTTTATGACTGCCTCTATGGTAATGATTTATTTGCGTTTGACAAAGCGCATGTTGCACGTGTACGCACACTCGCATTTTACTGCTTTGCTTGCCAAATGAGCTCCTTTATCTTAGCAGGAAGTGGCTTGCTTTCGATGGAACGCCTGCAGTGAATAGCTCACGTTCTGTGTGCATGCTGGGCGTTTCAATGTAATATTTGGCTTGGTTAAAATTATTATTAGTATTATTATTATTTAATCTGGTGCTTTGAGCTTTGTTTGTTTCCCAAACTTGAAGCATTTTAATGGAGGTTGAGGATTTTTCCTTAGAGAGAGAGAGAGAGAGAGAGAGAGAGAGAGAGAGAGAGAGAGCGTAATATGTACCAAGTCACAGGACTTCTAGTGCTTCAACTCTTTCAACAACAACAAACGTATGCTGCTGTAGCGAATTGGGTTGTCGCCGGTTTCCAGGGCGACGTAAACACTGGGTTTGCTGAGCTGCAATTTAAAACCAGTAGACCAGACTTAACTTTTTTTTTATCCAGCAATGAGTGTTCCCTCGTAATTCAATTCGCAAGTCAGACTATCATTAAAAGCACTTAGTCATTACAAGTGAAACGATTTGAAGATGATTTGAGCAGAATTAAGCAGAGAGTACAATAAATGCTGGTTGTGGATCCGTGGGGGATAAACTAGTTATCTTTTAGTAGGCAGAGTGATCCCATCCATATGTCAATAATATTGATCTCATGGTTAATTACGTCACATATTGAACTATAGTCTGACTGGAAGCAGGCGATTTGATGCTGAAATATCCACAGTGGTGTAGCGGATGTTGTCTTTTTTTTCCTTCTTCTTCTAGATTAAGTGTTCATTAAAAGAAGAACAAAATACAGAAATATAATCATTTTAAATTCCCTGGAAATGGCAGTTATTTTTTCAAAGGGGCTGCACTAAGATGAAAGAGTTTGAGCTTTGATCTTTGAACAGTAGACCAGATATAAAAAAGGAAAATGCTTTCTTTTTCACTTGTTAAGGTGAACAAATTGTTTTTTATTCATTTTTTATTTATCTATACCTAATTTTTTTTAATACTCATGCATCCGATTCATCCCTATCCATACATTTTCCTTGTTTTTGTCCTGTGTAGCATATCTGCAGTGTTGTAATCTAATGATTACTTTAGTTTTTCATGGTTTTTTTTTTTTGGTTTGTTTTTTTTACAGTACTTCAATAACAGGCTGAACACGTCCGAATGGATCAATGGCACAGTAACGGCCACAAAAGAGTACTATTTTAACAACTGGATGACTTTGCTTTCCCAGCTGCCCCTTCTGCTCTTCACCCTCCTCAACTCCATCCTCTATCCACGGTGAGAGACTGCAGGATTTAGATGTTGTACAGAGGTTGAAAGAAAGCTATTTTTTTTAATTTATTTATTTATTGACAATTTTGCCCGCTCAGAAAGAGAAAAAAAACGAATCAAATGATTTCCTTTTCCACTTTCAGTTTGGTTTGTGGTGAGGTTAATGTTCGATGATATTGGCCTCATTGACCTTTCCCGAAATGAACCCATGAGCCGTGAAGGCTGCGGAGGTTAATTATAACATCAGATATCATTAACACTGCTCAATAAACCTTTTCTGACAGGATCTCTGAGAAGGTGCGGATAGCGGGCAGCCTGGTCTTCATCCTCATCCTCTTCATCCTCACAGCCGCCCTGGTGAAGGTCCCAATGGGGCAGGACCGCTTTTTCTCCATCACCATGGCGACCATCTGGTTCATAAATTGTGAGTGCTGGTGTGTGTTTCGTTTTTTGTTTTACCTCTTCATTAATTAATTAATTTTTTACTTAAAGACATTGTTCTTTATAGCCTAATTTAGTGGAAAGTCAGCACTTCTTGTGATCACGTTTATTGTGTGTGTGCTTGCATGCATTGTAGCATTCGGAGCAGTGCTGCAGGGGAGCCTGTTCGGTTTGGTAGGATTGCTGCCTCAGACATTCAGCGCAGTGTTCATGAGCGGACAAGGCCTGGCCGGGACATTTGCCGCTCTCGCCATGTTGTTCGCCATCGCAAGTGAGTCATGCAAACACGCTTTTACACCTACCCCCACACTGTGTCTCTCCGTGGTCAGTTGGCACTATGTAAATGCTTGATTTGAATAAATGTGGTATATTGATCAATAGGGTCTGTGTAATGTCACAGGTGAGACAGGTGAAGAAACTGCAGCTCTTGGATATTTTATCACTCCATGTGTGGGGACTTTGTTAACTCTGATCAGCTACTTGATGCTGCCTAAACTGGTATGTAAGGTTTTTCTTTTCTAATTGAGATGAATAAAGCATCCGTCCATCCACAAAATGTGGTAGTTTAGTTGTTAAGATGTTGGACTTCCGGTCAGAATGCCACAAGTTCAAACCCAAACACCACCTCAGGGCCCTTAAACAAGACCCTCAACCCTTAGCTGCTCAGTCGAGATAAATAAATCCTTGTCTGTATAAAGCTTTCCAAATATATTCCCATTTTTTTTACAGTTAGACTGAACAACAAATGTCTTTCTCACTACACTATAGCGCTTACTACATATATACACTATATGACCAAAAGTTTGTGGACATTCGACCATCATACTCTTGTTATTTTGGACACGTCTTTCCAGATGTAGTCCCTCTTTTGCTGTTATAATACTTACCACCGTTCTGAACGGAAGCTGAAGACGTTTATATGCATGTGTTTTGCAGGAGTTTGCGAGTTTTTACTTCAACAAGAGTAAAAAGCAAATCTACGAGGTCAGTGCTTCCCGGGAGCTTTTACCTAAAGGTACAACCACAAACTGGGACACACACACACACACACACCACACTACACTGATCTGTGTGAACCAGCATGAAGTGGCATGTAATACGATACCGATAATGCAGTGATGACTTCCGTATATTGATATATAACCACACACAAGACATACATCACAATGGCCTCACAATCCGATCTAGCAAATGCTGCTAGATCGGATTAAACAAACAAACAAAGGGATAATAATAAATGCACGTGGACTCTGCGCATGTACCCTGCACGCAGAACAAAGATCATGCTCATTAATATTATATGAACCCGAGATGCATTATGAATGAGCCTTTCATTAGTGGTAGTAGCCCAAACTTAACCCTGCCTTATGAGCTCCAGAATAATATATAATGCTTTTCGGTGCATTAAAAATAATGCTTTCATTTGATAATTGATAAAATCTAGAAAATCATAGTCCGTGCAAAGGTTCAAAAATTGCATGTCCAGTATACTTTCCTGAACAGTTATAACCCTACCAATTAGCCACAGTTATGACCGCACCATCCGAAGTCACGGTTGCAACCTGAACAGCCAATAAAAGACTAATGCCAACTCTTCTCTAAAAGCTCGCTGTTTTTTATGCAATTACAATGTCACATTCCACAATGCAATAATGAACCCTCTACTCTAACAAGGACATTATAATGATGTCCCAATTGAGACTTTGCAAACGCGCTACGTGACATCATTCAGTCGGGATCATAGACACCGCAATAACGACCTTGTATTCCCTTGTCACAATTCTGATCGCAATCTTTTAGCACAGATATGACATGAAATTCCAGTGTCGCAAATGTCCAAATCGCAGAGTAATGACTCCGCAACCCAACGTCACAATGTTCCTGAGTGAATCTCAGGGCTGGTGGAGATCATGTTTAGACCTTCCCTTTCGCAGTGTTTCCAGAAGTCATGTTTATGTTTGTGCTGTCATTTGGAAATGATTAGATTTTTATTACACAGGTCTTGTAGGGGCGAATAATAATTAACTTTCCCTTGTTGCTACGAGGTTTGCATGATGGCGGATGAGCCTTTTTAATTAAGCTTTCCAGTCATCTTGCGATCAAAAACTGAAATTACTTGCTAGCAACCCTGAAGCGCTGGACCACGACGCAGTCATGTTTACGTTTCGAGATTGTTTACTTTTCATTCAGTCCTTATCTCAAATGCAGTCGCTTTTCGTGCCATAGCAACCGTGAGGGCGGTAAAGGCAGTTTCCTCTACAGCTCTTTTATACAACCATGTATACACTACAACCTTAACTGTTTTCACACCACCTTCTGAATTCAAACACTGAATCCTCATTTTGGGAGCTTCTCTTCTCTTCACAAATTTAGATGGTTCTAACAGGTTTCACAAGCATGACTGTCATGTTTTTTTACTCTTTCTCAGGTGTTCGGGAGAATAAGGACGTCCAGGAGAATGGGGAGATGATCAGTGAGCTCACTGATTCGGTGCCAAATGGATCTCCCAGCAGTCCAGAGAGTGACGGTTGCAAGCAAGCATTTGTTAGTGTTGCTCCTGAGCAAAGCAATCGGGCAAAAAGCTCTGTGTTGGAAGTGTTTCAGAAGGTGCGTGTTAATTTAAAAAGTAAATAAAATCGATGCTTTAGAAGAAATGCAAGTGGCTAATTTCCAGCAACATTCCCAACACCCATGGGTCTCTTTCGGATCTGTCTAGATTTGGGTGATGGCGTTCTGTGTAACCTTCGTATTCACGGTCACGCTCTCGGTCTTCCCCGCCGTCACGGTGGACGTGGAGACTGTTTACAAGGGAAAGTGGGGTACGAGCAATCATTCTTCAGTAGATACAAACAAAAGCTGAGAACGAAACGAGATCTTTACTGAGCTTTCCGTTCACTCTTTCTCTCAGAAAGGTATTTTATCCCCGTGTGCTGTTTCCTGCTCTTTAACCTGATGGATTGGACTGGAAGAACGGTCACGTCTTTTGTGCAGTGGGTACGTGAATGCTGTCTGATTATTACTTCTTTCTTTTATTCTAGTAACTCTTTACAGACTCTCGTTCTCTCCCCGTTTGTCTCTCTCAGCCCTCTAAAGAGAGTCGGTTGTTTCCAGCGCTGGTGGTCTCTCGTGTGATCTTCGTTCCCCTGCTGATGTTCTGCAACGTCAAGGATCGCCACTTCCTTCCCGTACTCTTTCCCAACGACTGGTCTTTCAGCGTCATCATGCTGCTCTTCTCCGTGTCCAGCGGTTACTGCGTCTGCCTGTCCATGTCTTACGCACCACAGTAAGCCAAACATACTTACACATGATATTATCCTTGTTTGATCCTTACCTTCATCTGTTCTCAAGTTTGAAGTCACCTCGCACCTCTCGCTCAGGTTGGTGGCTCCACAGGACGGAGAGACGGCAGGAGCGCTGATGACTTTCTTCCTGTCTCTGGGGCTTTCTCTGGGAGCCGCTCTGTCTTTCTTGCTGCGATTAATCATTTAGTCTTATCCGCGTGCAACGCGAGGGGGAAGCAGGACCCATGCAAGCTGGTGCTTCCTGCTGGATCCTTTACCCCAAAACTGTGATTGCGTTATAAATCGCTGGGGATGAAACGGGCGAAATCGCGGTATGCTGTTAAATGTTTTTTAACAGAAGGACAAGGAAATTTATGTTGCCCTTTTTTTTTTATATTTGTTTTATTGTATTTATTGTTTTAGTGTGCACATTTTTTTTTTCTTTTAAGAAAGATATTGACTATGGAGGAGCAGTAGGGAATAGATGTAGAGCTCATTTTTGAAAAATAACCCTCAGCTCAAGCAAAAGTAGGTGGGTCAACGTATGAACCGATAGGAGAACAAATGGGAGAACACATGGGAATTGGTACAGATCAATAGAAGGGAATAATAGTATTCAACATGGATGAACGGATTTAAAAAAGAATAGGAAATGAACGGAGGATGGGTAAAATAAGGGAAATCAGCATAGATGGGTGTGTGTCTATGTTTGTGTGTGTGTGTGTGTGTGTGTATATATATATATATATATATATATATATAACATATAATCACACACACACACACAGACTATATTGCCAAAAAGTATTGGGTCACATGATATATATATAGCAGGTAAGCTGATTATATCAACATTTTTTTATAATTATTTATTAAAAATTATTTTTTTTTTGGATCTTAAGAATGGTTTTAAAAAAAAAACTATATATTTTGACTGCAGGCCATTTAGTTTGACAACATATTTATTAGACTGGGACAATAGTCCTATACTCTTCCTAGCAGTTTGGCAGGACACCAGAAAGGGAAACCAGTGGTGTCCTCTTAAACGTTGACGTTAAATCATTCTGATGGGAGTTTACATCCGATCAATAGCTGATAACTATAAACTCAGGAGCATTAACATTTCATTATAAATACAGGTTTCATGTTCAAAGGGAAAAAAATCAATATACCATGGTGTTTTCTGGACCAAAATGGAAAAAAGAATAGAGAAAGGGATATTCGGTGCTCACCAGATATAATAATAATAATAATAATTTGGGCTTTAACCAGGAAACCGTTTGGTATTTTTTTTTAACAAATATATATATTTTTCAATTGTTTTAAGATTTTATTAATTGCACTGCTTAATACCCAGGGAACGACTACAGTACATAAAAAAAAAACATGAACAGAAACGCTAAAGTGGCGTGTAGGTCAGTTTTGTAGTGTTAAGTTTTGTGTATTCTAGTAAGAGAATTTTTCTGAAAATAAGGGAACTCCTGTTTTCACCATGCTGTAGTGTCGGTTTTTTTTTTAGGTTTTTTTGGGGGGCTGGTTTAAAGTGCAGCACAATGGGCTGAATGGAAATTTTCCCACATCTTTACGAGCTTTGCTTCTAAACCACTTGTTTCCATGGTAGCATGTAGAGGGTCTTATTTCAGCTTTGTGCTGTGAATCCCGTATGCAGATTCTGTTAGCTAGCAAACGATTTGTGTTTGTTGAGAAGTTTAAAGTAATCTAACAACCCAGGGAACGACTACAATACATGAAAAAAAAACATGAACAGAAACGCTAAAGTGGCGTGTAGGTCAGTTTTTAAGTTTTGTGTATTCTAGTAAGAGAATTTTTCTGAAAATAAGGGAACTCCTGTTTTCGCCATGCTGTAGTGTTGGGGTTTTTTTTAGGTTTTTTTGGGGGGCTGGTTTAAAGTGCAGCACAATGGGCTGAATGGAAATTTTCCCACATCTTTACGAGCTTTGCTTCTAAACCACTTGTTTCCATGGTAGCATGTAGAGGGTCTTATTTCAGCTTTGTGCTGTGAATCCCGTATGCAAATTCTGTTAGCTAGCAAACGATTTGTGTTTTTGAGAAGTTTAAAGTAATCTAACAGGTCCTATCTGACAGTTAAGTATATTATAAGAATTGCTCATCTAAAGCCTAGATGCTCTTTGTAAACATTTGCTCTGGGCATAGAAAATCTTAGAATATATGCCTGTAAACACTGACCTTTTTTTGAATTTGATTTATTTGCTTTTTTTCTATTTATTTTACTGTTCTTTAAACGTTGTTTAGTTATGCATTATTAAAGAAGCAGTTTATATTCTTTGGTCATATACTTTCTGCTATAAAATCAAACCTTTTAATCACCTTTAACAGCTTTTATTAACACTACATACTGCACTTTCAAATTTAGTTTTACTTTTTACTTGTTCATACTGTTTTAGTCCATTTTCTTTTCTTCCTGTCTAAAGTCGAAATCGAAGCTGACATTTTTCAGCACTTTTTTTTTTTTTTTAAGCCTTGCATTACGAGGTAAAAAAAAAAAAAAAAACACCTCTCCTATAACTCTAAGAATAAGTACTTTCTATTTACTTTGTAGGCAAGAGCTTTGTTTGTGGGGCGTGCTTTACCCTTTAGACTTTACTTTAACTGCTCTCAATACTCTTCAGCAACCTGACAAATTGTTTTTACTTAATGGATTTTTCTTTATATTGTTGTTTTTGTGTGTGTGTGTGTGTGTGTGTGTGTGTGTGTGAACGACAAGCTGCAACAGGTACATGTACAGGTAAATTTATGTAGACTAGTATTTCATTCCTGACCAGACAACTCTGCCCCCTGGTGGAGTGTTGGGAGCCATGCATTGACTTTCAAAGAATTTCTTTCATCATTAATGTTGAAGGACTGTTAGGCTGTTTATCAATCCATTGAACTGAAATCCTGGAACACCTCCGTTATCCATGCATATAGGCATTTGAGAGTTGTTTGAAAGTTTTTGTTAAATAAAGGGAATTTTGTAAAACAATGTCTTGCCTGTTTTATCATATGGGATAAAAAAAAAAAAAGGATTGATTGGTGGTCACTTTTTATTATCTCCAGAAACAAAACAACTCATTTTAGAACTGCTTATTACATGTGTGTGCGTGTGTGTGTGTGCGTGTGTGTGTGTGTGTGTGTGTGTGTGTGTGTGTAAACTCTCAATTGGTAAAACTGACTAAATGCTTCCAAGATAGATAGATATATGATCCACTATATATTTGTTTCCTTACCATTTGAAGACTTCAATCCACAAAATACTCTGAGTAGCACTATATAAAGAGACAGCTATAATAATAAACAGCTAGACTTCTCAAACGTCATCAATGTAAATATGAAAGAGATGGAAACTGAGTCAAGATTTTATAAATAACACACATTGTAGACGGCTGATCAACTCTTCACGTGATCAGTAATACAAGCTGTAAGAATGTAGTTTACATGTTTTCCTGTCTGGGATTAAAACCGTTGCCTGCAGTGGTATTTGAAGAATAAAAATAGTTCTGGTTAAACCGCCATAACCTGCAGTCTAATAAAGAAAAAAAAAAACTAGATCAGGCAAAGCTGCTCAGGTAGAAACTGTTTGTTAAAGCTAACTAGATAATGGGAAGACGTTCTTTATCATCTGCTGTTACTGAAAACTCATTTCTTCTCATTAATTCACATGTTCATAACTGCCTCCCTCTCCATTCATTTCCAGACGATGTGAACGTAAAGAACAGCGTCTGTTGTATTAGTCAATGCATAAATAACGATGGAAGATCATCATGTTTTTCTACTTGATATTTACAATATTGTTCGAAGGTCACAGTGTATAACGTCAAGCCCAGTGTTTTTTTTTTTAATACGATATTGTAAATGCGGTTCTCTATGAGAGTATAGTGAGTGTGATCGTTCCTTTGGTTTTTTTTAAAATACCGACAGCCTCCTCGTGCGTGACGCCCTCTAAACTCTGCCCGTTGACTGCGACTATCTGATCGCCGCGTTTTAGACGCCCGTCCTCTGCAGCTGCACCCTACACACACACACACATTTTGTATTAGCATAGTTTCCTTCAATACAATTTGTATATAGAATTTGGAAAAATAATAATAATTTAATATACCTTCCCAAAAACAGTTTTCACATAGATGGGCAGATCGCCATGGGGGCTGCCGAATCCTCCCACTATACTGAAGCCCAAGCCGTCTGGCCCTCTTTCCAGACTGATAGTCTTACACTGAGGAGGACTGGAGAGACACACACACAATTAACATTTTTCTCTCTCATATTACACACATATCCCCTGTTAATTCTGTTTAGGTCAAGTGTATTTCTATAGCGCTTTTCACAACAGACGTCTCAAAGCAGCTTCACAGAATTTAACAGTTAAGGTGAGCGATTTGTTTATCCCTGATGAGCAGCCATGGTAACTGTGGCAGGGAAAAACTCTTTTAGATGTTATGAGGAAGAAACCTTGAGAGGAACCAGACTCAAAAGGGAACACATCCTCATTTGGGTGACATCAAGAGTGTGGTTATTGTCTTCAAACAACACAGAACACTGGAGAGTGAGAACTAACATGAGCACTGGAGTGTAAGATTATGAGTAATGATCTTGCTACAGTCGTATACAGTCATTTGAGTTTATGGAACCAGGAGCTACTGAGCAACTCATAAAATCGCTCAACATTTGAGATCATCACAGATCCAACACCAGATTCTCCATGCCAGAGCCTTTAAACACTCAAAGAGGTCCAATGTCCAAACTCTACATGAAGTGGGTTCGGGATGTTTGCGGGGTCGGGATCTAAAAGGTCCTCGATCTTCATGAGGTGGGGACACGACTGGAGCTGGTGCAACCTCGGGATGCCTCGGGATTTGGAACATTTCTAATTTGCTGGACAGAATGTACAAGGAATTCCCACCCACACCTTCTACTGCCACATCATGTTTAAACGATTCTGCTTATGTTTGGCTTGGTTAGCTTGCTTTTAGTGCATGAATTCGAACACCAGTCAGAATACGGAGTTTGTTTTTGTGGTAACGGGTGGCATTTCCTTTTACAGGAATCACAACTGCACCGCCTGAATACGTCATCTCTAGCAGAAGCATCAATATAAACAGTGACAGATTACCCCTGGGTTTTCCCCTGCAATTTGTCTGGTGCATTCGGGGACCAATTGCGTGCTATGGTGCAAAAATGAAAGGAATCGCAAAAGTATAAATAAAAAAATCAAAACAAGTCACCGTTTTGAACTGGATTTGCTCCAGCCTTTCTTGAATAGTCCGTCTTGTAAATGTACTTGTGAGTATAACTGTGACCAAATCACATTCTTCTCCTCTGTCAGTATGGAGAGAAAAAAACAGTTTGCTACCGATGCAGTTTACGGGCTCTGACTAGTGCGTTCTCTGACCGTCCAATCGAAAAGGCTGCAGTTATTGTGCACCCGCTGGTCGCAAAACTCGAAATCTGATTGGTTTAAGCCACAGCTTCAAGCATCATGAACTGTATTCTGTAAGAAATGTTATGAAATGAAGAGAATAGACTATTGGTGATAACTGAATATTCATGGTCTATATTGATGGACAAAATTATATTAAAACGTTAAGTCAGTGATTCTGACCAGAACACAAGATTACCTGATTTGAACTTGTCATCTCTAAAAAAATCCTAATTACCCTGTGTTAGCCATAAATAATTTTGTATTTAAGATTTCCATGTGCGTGTGTGTGTGTTCATACACACCCCAGGTCATCATGGAAGATGCTGCTGCTGGTGAGTCCAGATGTTTGATCTAGAGCAGGACCTGTTACTGTAGTATCACCTCCGATGACCTGCGAGCAGATATGAATCAAACATAAGTACTGCATTGAGGCACAGATGATAATGTGGTTGAACATGTCTGTGTGTGAACGCACCTGCAGGCGTATGGTTCCTGTGGTGGTTTTTAACAGTGACACAGCTTGGCTATGGGCCATGCCTTCTGTAGATGTGTCACAGATTGATATGATCCTGTCACCAACCTGTGTCACAGAAGCAACGTGAGAATGTGAGAGTCGTGGTCAAAAGCATGGACTAGTGCAGATGCCACGTATTGAGAAATATAAACAATACAGACTTAAATGATATTCTCCCATTTAAACACACACACACACACACACACACACACACATACTCTGAGTTTCTGTGTCTGTGCAGCCAAACCAGCTGGGTTCATCATGGCGATGAAGATGGGCACGTCACCCAGAGGACTGCCCACTCCGCCTGCTATGCTTATTCCTAGGGACTCAGAGGGACTCTGAAACACACACACACACACACACACACACACAGACACACACACACACACACACACACACACACACACACACACACTCGTCTCTAAGGTCAGTATAACTTGGTTCTCAGTAGTTCATTTCCTTTTCTTTCTTCATTTCCTTTCCCTTCATTCTATTTTATCCTTCCTTTTATCCATCTATCCACCCTAGCTTTATTACTCACTTTTATTCCTTACTTTTCTTTCTTTTTTCTTCTTTACATCCTCCCTTACTTTTCTCCTTTCCTGTTCACTGTCCTTTATGCGTTCCTCCTCATTCGTCGCTAAGGGTAGTGTAACTTGGTCCTCAGTAGTTCATTTCCTTTCCCTTTTTTCATTTCCCTTTTATCCATCCATCTATCCATCCATCCTTAATCACTTTATTTCTTACATCATATCCTTACTTTTCTTTCTTTTTTCTTCTTTACATCCTCCCTTACATTTTTCCTTCCTACACTTCCCTTTTCTCCTTTCCTGTCCCCTGTCCTTTTTTTTCCATTCCCTCTGTTGTATTTCCCCTTTTTCCTTTATTCCTTTTCATTTCCCTCCATTTGCCATCCATCCATATAATAACTCTCACCTTGCAGAGCTCCAGAGTTCGGACGTCTTGGTCCAGTGCTGAGAGAGAATACAGAACATGTGTAAGTATATAATCATCTTTGCTGTGCAAGTATTTAGATCTTAATCTGAGGATTGTGTTTCTGCTTACATTCCTGACTTCTGAAGTTGTCCTCATAGTCTTCTTGTGATTTGCCAGAACCAGTGAAAGACACCTGGCTGGCTTTAAAGCTTCCCCCTTCGCTGATCTACACACACATAACCAATTTCTTTCTAAAAACTAGGCTTTAAAAAAAGTGGTTCGAAGAAATAAAGAAATAAAGGCTTCCCACCTGACTGCCCTGAGACAGGCGTCTCTCTGAGTGGAACGGCCCTGCCTTAAAGCGAGCCACCTCCAGTGTGATTGGGCCGACACAACACTAAATAAACACATAATGCAAAATCGTGTCTCGTGTCCACTGCAAATATTTTGCACTTATTACATTTTATGTAGTTGTTCACAAATACACGTTTTTTTTTTATTTTATAAACATATAAAGTATTTGCTTGATTACCTTCAGCAGGGCGGCGACGGACTCCTGTGTTGCTATGCGAACATCTTCACCATTAACAGACAAAATCTGATCTCCCTGCAAGAGCCGGCCATCGCTCTCCACGATACCTCCCTTCACAATGTCCGACACAAACACACCGGTATCATTCCTGTAGCAGGGGGAAAATAAAAGATGTGAGCATTTTTGAGTTTTCACCAATACAACTGTAGGTCTAATATGTGCACATGAATGCGAGGCATCACAGTCGCTTATTGAAAAGGTTGTGATCAGATTACACACCAATTGTTGTGGTAATGTTTTATATACAGCAGAAGCTGTTTAAATGGTATAGATTTATTTGTTGTTATGCATCGATATATGAGCGAATAAATATAATATATATTTGCTCTATAGTTAATCCACTATAAGCCACATTAGTACCTTCTTCCTACGATACTGAGTCCAAGGCCTTGGCCTGGTTTCTTCTGCAGCTCCACTGACAGAACATCCCACAGCTCTTCCTCTTTATACTGTGCTTCATCACGGAACACAGTCAGACACACTCGCTGTGGAGTCTGCCTCAATACGTTTATTGCTTCATCATGGGATGCTGTACGCAGGTCAATACCGTTCACCTGAAGAGATGAGAGAGAGTCCAAAACCGCAATCATAACCAGTAGTCTATATGCATGCTTCTCCGTATCACCATGAAACAATGGTGCATGTAGGCATATAGAGCAGATTTATGTAGAAAGGTATTATATGGGTTGACTGACTTTTTTCTCAGATTTTCCAACCCCATGTTTTCCACCACCTCAAAAAATAGTATAAAATGCTTCAGGATTAAAAATGGCAAATTTATTGCTCTAAGTTCAGAAAGAGAAAATAAAAGTGTTAGCATTTAAACTGACACTTCAATTTATTTGCATTAATGACCTAATTGTTTGTTTGTGGTTCCTTTGAGTGTATGGTATGAACTTTATTTTTAATAGAGAAAATCATAAGATGAATAAAAAAACTAACAAATTATAGAAATCCTGCCGTTCACTGCACCCCACCTGTCATGTCTTTACTCTCCACTAGAGGGCCCCATCCCACACTTTGAGAACCACTAACCTACACCAACAATTATATATTGGTTGCCTAAAAAAATGCTATATGGACAAAGGTAAAATTAATTTTTGGAAATCTTATTCTACATTTATTTGCTGTCATAATTAACCCCCATTTTCTGGATTTTAAAGTGTAGAGATTGAGCTTTCAGCCACAAGAGAGATCAGAGCGCTATAGCAGGCATCTCAATATCTTTCACTCCAACCCATCAAACCATATCCTACTAAGGCTCATTGTATTTTATATATTTCTTAAATATATCTTTTATGTATTTTACTTTGATAGCGATTTTCAAATTTTTTTTTTTTTTAATTGTTGGTATCTTAATAAATCATTCACATTTTCGCTACATTAATATAATGTTAAAGGTTAAACACTTTCGATTGAAATGTACCTCTAGAATCTGATCTCCTGCCCAGAGTCTTCCATCTTTAGCAGCAGCACCTTCCTCATACACCTCATGAATTATTATAGCGCCCTGTGAAACATTTTGACGTTAACACTGTGACGGATGTGACACGTCCCATCGCTTCTGCTTTCTTACACACCCGTATACTAATATACATACAACAACATATATACATAATAATAACAGCCTTTACCAGCAGTGTGTCACAGCCACCCACAATGCTGAGGCCGAGTCCTGTTCGTCCTTTAGAAATGTCAATGGTAGTCTCACAACCAGGGATTATGGGGCAGGTCACGGGATCGGAAGCCAAGGTCGCAGGGGTTGATGATCGGCTGGAACCTGAAAAAAAAAAAAACATCACCATAAAAAATAAAGAAAATCAATAACCGTAAATTTTAGGTGAAGTTTTCAACCATGAAATGTTCATCATTCATTTTCTTACTCTTGATTGATTCCATTTCTGGTGGTGTCAAGGACAGTGGTATGCTAGTGACCACCCCTGGGTCTGATAGTCTCCGTGTCTGACTGGCTGATATTAGGGCGTGGCTTTCTGTACAGAGAGTGAGCTTCCCTGAGCTCTTTGCTTTGCTCAGTAGTGATGTTACCTGCAGCACAACAAAGCGAAATCTCTTGCAGTTGACAAAATAAATCTACAAACAGATATATTCTATAGATGATGTGCATGTTACCTTCTCTACAGAGAGGCCCTGCGACACTTCAGTGTCTACTACCATCACTCTGTCTCCTGGCTGGGTATTATCCTCCTGAACACACACACACACACACACGGCTTATTTACTGTAGCAAATGTAAAAATCTCAAAATCTGGTGTCGAAATTAAAAGATATACTTCTAGCTCAGTTATATAGTAGTATGTTAAGAATGTAGAGTGTAGCTTCTAAAGGTGGGTCAGATTTGAAAAAGTCACACAGAAATGCCTTTTAGATTTGAACGGCACTTGTAATACTAATAATATATTTGTTGTTGTTTTTAATGCTTAAAAGTAATTAAAACTTTGAACTGGTTTCAGCTAATACTCAATATATATCAGGATTCAGCATCAGGATTAAGAAAGAATAAATGCCATTTTCTCATCTCTAGACTTAAAAATTCGCAAGAAAGTTTGCACATTAACAAAGACAAATATCACCAATCATCTTGTTCAAATAAATGTTGTATTAGTGTTGACTTGCCAGTATCATTGCAGCTGCTCCGTCTTCTATAACATCCTGAGTGATCATGCCATTCTTGTCCTCCTCACTAAACACCAGCCCTCCGTCTTCCTGATTTGCATTTAAAGTAAGAAAGGCTGATTGTGAACAACATTCTAATACAAAGAAGAGATGAATGTATTTACTGTTGCCTTGTGTGTAACGTATGGTTCAACTTGCATGGGTATATTTGTTAGAACAATAATAGCAATGGAATCTGCACTCGCCATTTATACACACTAAATAGAAGCACAGTTTAGGAACGAAAAAAAAATAGTAGTTTATATATATATATATTTTGTGTTCCTATAGTCATTATATAACGTTACAAGTATTGTAAGGCATCGTGTGAGTGGGTGTGGATGTGGTATGCACAGTTGCAAATGTATGAGGGTGGTTGCATTCATGTCAGAGAAAAAACTTCTAGTGTGCTTACAAAGAAGTGAAGAAATGAAGGAGGAATATGAGAAAGAGACACAGACTGTGACTCACCCCGGGTAAGAATATGTTCTGAACACATTTAGACATGTCAGTATTAGACAGTAAGAAGATGACAGAGGAACATGTTTGATACTGTGAGACATTAATAATAGAAATTCTCACAGAAATATATTTTTAATAGAGTTTTATATGTATGTATGTATGTATGTATGTATGTATGTATGTATATATATATATATACACCCCCTGGTTTATCGTAGAATTATGTTTTATAGGGTTCTATGATGAAATTATTATTAAAAATTAATTATAACATGAAGTACAGTTATAATACAGTAAAGTACTGTATACATAAAATAGCATTTTTGGGGTGCTGTCTGTTTATCGCGGTTTTTCAGTTTTAGAATGTAACCAACGTAAACGTAACTGATCAATCACGCAGCAATCCACCAATCAGGGTCGAGCGCAGGCTCTGTATTAAACTTGTTTTGATCGGCATTTGGTGTATCTACTTATCACCAACATACAGTTCAGCTTCAGTTCAACAGTAAGCAGAACATTTTGAGAGGAATAAACACAACACCTGTGGTCTTATTTGCACGATACTTTTACTGGAATATATATATATATATATATATAATTACCTCTAGTTGTGTGTCTAGGATGTCTGCTAGTTCTTTTGTTGGCATGACAGCCATCTGAGTGAGAGACTCTGTATTTCTGAAAAACACAGACACAAGTACTAATATAATATAAGACTCTGCAGTGACATCGATTTTTTTTTTAAAGAAGCAATATTGATTTATTTAAACATAAAAAAAGTTAGCTTTTTTTTAAACATACACAAACATATAAGCATTTTCCACTGAAGAATATTATTTGTCTGACTCACCTAATGAAGATGATTTTGACTTTGGATGGTGCGCTCTTGATGATGGACGAGGCATTCTGATGGGAGCGCCCATACAGAATCTGACCATTGATCTGCAAAACAGTGATGAATGCGAATTTAAAAAGGCCGTGCTCCTCTAATAGTCTATACTGCATCTTAATCGGCAAGTAACAAAGTAAAAAGAATTGCGATCTGAGGTTTTACCTCCAGAAGCTCATCTCCTATAATGATGCGTCCATCTCTTCCGGCTGCTCCATTGGGATCGATGCCTACCACGAAGACACTCATCCTTAAGCGATCCCTGTTCCCTGCCAGACTCAGGCCTAAACCACTCATGCCCTTCTCCAGCTCGATCATATGCAACACACCGGGCAGTTTTCCATAACGCTCGACCACCTTTTCTGCATAAAGTAAGAACATCTCACTGCAGGCTCTGATATCAAACACTGACTGATATATTTTACAGAGGGTTTTATAAGTCATGGCTGTAATTTTTGGTAATTTATTATTTTAAGGCAAATTAAGTTTGGCATGTAAGTTTAAAGTTCAGAGAAGGTTTAATTTTTTTTTTAATGTGTTATTTTACTGTGACCACACTGCCCTCTGGTGGCAGTAAGCGTGTCATTGCAGACAAATGACTTACTCCAAGTGTAGCCAAACTCATCTTCCTCTTCCTCCACTGTGTCATGAGGAAGCTTGTTATGATCAGGGACCTCGGTCAGCGTGTCCGTGTCTGTCTCGCCTATGCGCGGCACCGAGAGAAATGGCATCGTCGGAGAAATTTTCCCTGGCTCTCGATTCAGCTGCCAGTGCCACAAAAGAGGAGATTAAATAAACGTTGTATACTATATACTAATACATTCGATCTTTTTCTTTAAATACAATTAAGTGGAAAGAACGTAAGAAAAAAAATTTACTTCAGAAAAACAATAATCATGGATCTGATTAACTTTTTTTGACCATGATCTCGGAAAGCCATCTCTGATCCAAACAGTTTTGAAGAACCAGTGTCATTAAGAATATATTGCCCATGTGGTGAAGATGAACACACCACTGATGTGTGCGTCAATTAAAAAGTACAGATCGAGCAAGCAAAATCATTAACACTCAAAACAGCCAGAATAAACAAGGGCAATTCCACAGTTATACACACTGATAGAAATACATTTAACATGGTCACTTGGCTATTCCATAATTTGTATTGTGGTATTATTATTAGTAGAAAATACACGTATTTGTTTCTCAAGCCTATAACGAATAGCAACTAGGCTGGGTGAAGTCCACTGTGTGCTTCCAATGAGCCGTATGAATCAAATAACCACATCTATTTGTATAACTGGTGTTTGTGTTGCATCATAGTTCAGTGCAAGACTTTCAAAAAGCTCTCCACCCTCATCCACAAACACTGGGTCTGAAGAAAACCCCACAAATGGTGGGCTGCTCTGACTGACAAGAGAGTGTGTGTATAATCTAAAAGCCTATGGTCATATACATATACTCTCTCAATGAGCCATAGGAAACTAATAATCACATGATCATATACATAAACTCTTTTATTTTCCTTAGTCCGTTTAAATGTACTCAACTAGAATCACTGTCATTGCAGCATGCTATATTGTTACATTAGCCACCATGCTTAGGTTTAGTCTTTAAGGTTTCAACTAAACCATGACCTGCTATTCGAATTGCTAGATTCTCCAGATATTTCTCATAATTACTGATTCACACACAGCTTGTTAGGCCCACTGTGAGAACCCTGGCATGTTTACTGTTGAAGGTTCAAGCTCTAGCAATTAGTCTGTACTCAGTGTGTTTGACCTTGCATGTTTCCCTGTGGTATGATTTTTGAATTACCCCGTGCGCTTTGCCTGTGTTCGTGTTTCGGATTTTTGTTATCAATAAACCACCGCGTACGAATCCTCAAAAACCGCGAAATCAGCCGTGCGTTCAATATCAAGGAGTACGCCACAGCCATAATGATCGAAAAGTTTCGTTTGCAGCACCAGTAACTGGAAATTGCCCTGTGATCTGGCAACCCGATCTCAGAAATCACTTTACAATGCGTATCAAAGTCGCACGCAGAAATGGGAAAAGCTGCAAGGGCCACAGGTAAGTGTGGCGAATGTGAAACATGTAGCTGGTTAATTTCTTTGTACTGTATACATGTTATATGGAGTGAGAACACACACACACACACACACACACACACACACGGAGGCACAAACCTTAAATGGAGTAGGGGTGAAAGGGTTAGTTGGGGAGAGACGGAGGAAAAGCCTACTTTGACTCTCAACATCCTACAGAGAAAAGAAAAAGAGCAAGCAGCACCCGTGAGGGAGACAGGAAAAGACGAAGAGAGAGAGAGAGAGAGAGAGAGAGAGAGAGAGAGAGAGACTGAGAAGAAGAAGAGACACAAAGACTACAAATAGAGGACACACTGATATATGCATTGCTTTTACAAAAAAAACCTGCCAAACCTTTAATTTCAGTCTGTTTTAAGCGTTTAAACCAAGAAATATGAACAACTTTCCCCTTCGTTAATTTTCTAAAATCTAAAAAAGAAATCTAACCACAGCAACATATTTCCTGTCACTCTAAAACACTGACCTTGTTATTGGGGTTCGAGAATCGCGCTGTTCTGCCCTCGACGGAGTCGGCTGCCGATGTCTGTTATACAAGTACAGCGATTAAATAAAAGAGGTGAAAGCACTTAAATATGTCTCGAGCAGAAAGAGATTCTTCATTTATAGCAGCTGCAATAACAATGTCGACGTGCCTCTCTGGCAGTATGTAACTCTCCAAACAAGGCCATCCAGCATAATTAAAGAGTTCTTTAATGGCAGACTGCTGGCAAGGAGTGGCTCCAGTGGTTTATCCTTCTTGTTTAGAGACTTTCAAATAATGAAGAGTTTTAGTGGCCATCTGTACAGAGACAGCTGCTGTGGCATGATATATAGAGAGACTCACTGACTCCACATCTGGCCTGGGCCTTTACAAGCCTTACATTGAGCATCAAGTTACACGACTTTTCACTGTAAATAAAATCTGAGATACACAGAAATCACACTGCCAAATAACATTACGTGCTCTTTTGGGAACCGCTGGGAAAGTTGACAAATTGACGTCTCCTATTCGCTCGAACTGTTTTCCAGAATAATTTTCGAACCAACATTCAGGTCTAATGGCGATATTTCATGGCACCTTAATCGACTTCATTTATGTCGGAAACAAAACAACCTCTACTGATGAAATCCTGAGGTAAATTATTTTTTTAGAACAACAAAAAAAGTGCTTTATTGCTTTTTACCTTTATAGATCGCCAACGATATGTATTTATTTCTATCTTGTTAGTTTAAAAAAAATAATGATATATATACACACTGTATATACGCAGCTGAAACTACTGTTATAGAAAGATTATCAGAAATTAAGTTGTGATAATGGAGTACATATCCTTCATCCAAGGATGAAACATTTCTCTATGTATGGGTGTGGTCTCTCCTAGAAGACTCCACTCTCATTCACGGGGGCCCTGAGAAAATGACTGACGAATGGCTAACTGAGTATGAAAATATAGATAAATAACAGCTCTGTGCCAAGTTTACAACCCAATTGAGCACTTAGGAGAAATTCTGGAGCAATCAACCTCTACCAATATAGGCTATATTTATCTGTGTGTGTGTGTGTGTGTGAGTGTGTGTGTATGTGTGTGTGTGGGTGTGTGTGCGCAAACTGAAATGAGTTTGATGACAGATCCAATGCCAATATAAAAATATTGCACTTAAAGGGTTTGATCCTTCAGTAGATTGCTTGTAAATGTTCATGACTGATAATGGTTATAGTGATGAATTCAGCATATAAGCCTTTTTTTTCCACCTATAACTTAGAAACATATTCACACATACAAACATACACATACTCAGAGTTACTCTAACCTGCGGAGGGGTGTTTATAAAGCCGCCTGCTGCATTAGAGCTGCTGTTTAGCTGCAGAAAAGGAACGGGTGGCTTCTACAAGCACAAGACAGGATGTTAAGACACTCGTAAATCTGCAAACCTCACTACAGTGCGCAGGTCCAACAAATTACACCATGAGTGCATCTCAAAACAGGAGGAGGAAACAATTGGATTGGCTTTTTGGATAAAATTCAGAACTTTTAATTGTTTTAAAGGGTAAACATGAGCAACTAAATGGATGCTTCTCTAAAAAATGATTTCCCTTTGTATAAATCCACGTTTAGCATCTCTTCCTTTTGAAGCACTCAATAATAATTTGTTGTGCAATTTACCAGAACAGAGATGAATAAGAGATGCGGATTGATAAAGGAAATTACCCGAGGTAGAAAACGTGGAAAGGAAATTGCCTGGCATGCTAACAGAGGGAATTTTTAGACTGGCAGAATGTTTTATTCTAAAGATAAACATGAAAAAAGATGTTACAGAGTTGGGTTGAGAAATTTGAAGAGGGATACAAAGAAGCGAGAGAGAGAGAGAGAGAGAGAGAGAGAGAGAGAACAAGAGAAAGAGAAAGAGGGCTAATATGCTGCACATCAACCTGTGTAATCAGAATTAGGCCTTTGAGAGGAATTAACCACTTTAAGGTCAGGTTTATGAGTTCAAAGCACGCTCTAAACTCTTTAGAAAAGCTAAAGTGGACATATCCTGTCTAATATACTTTAATTGTCCCGTTGATTCTAGTTCACCTGCCAGTAGACCACTCCAAACCTGGAAGACCCCCAAATGTTCTCCATTAGTATAATAAGTGAATTAGAGGGGTCATGACATACACTTTAAACAAAAAAACTTAAGCTTCTCATTAAGCTTACCGTTTTTTTTGGAAAAGGGTAATGATTTAAATGCTGAACGTGCACACACACACACACACACACACACACACACACACCTTCCAAATGGCAAGGACTACTACATACATTTAGCTGCAATATGTAAGCAGACATATATAATCCGATGTTCTGAATAAAAGCATGACAATAAAAATGAAATAAAAATAAAATTTAAAAGTAAACATATTTGACTGCATTCAATTAAGGTTGTTTCGGGACCCTTTAGTTTCTAGAAAGATTGCAGGACCAATAATGAAGACCATGCATGTGTGTGTTTGTGTGCATGCATTTACTAACCCTAGGCCTGTGTACAATGCTCTGCACCAGAAATACAACAGGGTTGCCAGCTTTACGAATGGCTTCTACAGCTTGCTCATGACTGGCATCTAGCAGATCCACACCGTCCACCTGAAACCCACGATTAATGTAAATGTTAAAGTTACATGTTTACTTTGTTTCTTAAATCTTTAGACTAACATTAGAATGCATAAAAGTGTGTGTGTGTGTGTGTGTGTGTGTGTGTGTGTGTGTGTGTGTGTGTGTGTGTGTGTGTGTGTGTGTGTTTGTTACCTGTACAATTCTGTCTCCAGTTTTTAGAGTTCCGTTGCGTCCTGCAGGGCTGTCTTCAAGGATATGCTTGATGAAGATGCCACGCATCACTTCACCATTGCTCAGGCGACTGCCCATGCCCCGGCCACCGACAATGCTGATACCCAGAGATTTTCCTGCCTCCCTGTAGAGCTCCACCCTTTACACACACAGTGTTCTTTATGTATATTTGTATGAATGTATGTATCTATGTATATATAGTAGGTTTTGTGTGTGTGTGTGTGTGTGTGTGTGTGTGTGTGTGTGTGTGTGTTTTGTGTGTGTGTAGAGGTCGACCGAAAGTGGATTTCACTATACCGATAGCTTGGTTGGATTATACTTGCCGATAACCGATCATTCAATATTTCTTAAAATTGATACAAAAAAAAAACCAACACACCATGAAAAATAGTGAAAATTAGTCATTTTAAATGTAAAAATAAAACAAGTACTAAATAATGAAAACGTGCTAAATGTAATAAATATAAATATATTTATTCTATTAATTCATATTAAGGAAAATTTCAGATAATCATTTGAACTAAAACAAAAAGTAACACTCCAAATAAATAAAAACAGTCACATCCCAAATTATTAAATAAAGACTATATAATGACAACTGAACAGGCGAATATTAGATTCCAGCCATAAAATATCGCTGATTATTCGGCTAAACTGATGAATCGGTCGACCTCTATGTGCGTGTGTGTGTGTACTATATTGAGTACCGGTGTACATGTGTGTACTCACTTCCTCGGTTGGTTCCAGCTGCTGAAGTTTGCTGTTTGTAGAACGCTTTCCTCGCCTTCACCGTCCTCCCTCTCAGGAAGCTCACTTAAAGACCTAAACATGTGTCAATAATCGATTGAAGTTCATTATGTTAAATCGACAATATATTTATTTATTTTTTAGTCAATGCGTTTGTAATAAACGCGATTACCCTGGTGTGTTTAATGTATCCACAGCAACGGCATCATCCTTGGTCTGCTTAAGAGCCTTGTATTCCTCTAAATACTCAACTGGTACGTAGGTAATGCTGTAAAACACGGTCAAAGGCATCATTCGAATCAACCTAACACTTGCACACATATACAGTCGTCCCCGTTTATCGCGGTAAAAACCGACCGAGAAAAAGGAATTTCCGAGATAAATGGGAGTCACCAAAAAAAATCCAGCTGTACAATGTAGATTTTCAGCATCCCAGCACCTCGATTTCGTACACGTGGTCGTGATCTCCTAAAACACACCGTGCGGTATTTTAGGTATACTTTTACTTTGTTTTATAATTAATAACTATATTTTTTATTAATACATGACTTTAATTCTGCATAAAACTTAATAACAATCAATTTTGTAAAAAACAACACAAATTTTTCTTCGTCTCGGGTAAATATATGTTACACTACACGGTATTTTAGGTATACTTTTACTTCGTTTCATAATGAATAATTGTTTTTTTTTAATTAATAAATTACTTTATTTCAACGTAAAATCCTAATAAAAACTATTCGTTATAGGTTTTAGTAGTTTTCGCAATAAATCGGGACCATTCGCAAAACTATGTAAACAATGTGGCAAATTGAAAAAGGCGATTAAGTGGGACCGTGAGATTCGAACCCGCGATAACTCGAGGGACGACTGTATAACCCAAACACAGAACACACACTCTCTCAAGTACCTTTCGTCTATTAGATATGTCATCGTCATGAGTTTCAAAATAAAAGACGGAGAAACCGATTGTGAGTAAATATTGTATTAGAGATTCGATTCTAACCACAAAACAATTAGTATTCATAGTCTGAATTTTTATCACAAAGCGAATTTCTAAAAATGTTCCTGTGTAAGAAATTTTGGATTTGCCAAGAATCTCTTGTCATGCTAAATACATGTATTTTCTTAAGTCCCGTAAGAAAAATCACAGATGAGTTAAACAGCCACTTTGGTAAGAGGACTTGGTTAAAGAATTAAATGAACAATCGACTGTTTTGGAAAACATTTATATTACACGGAAAGATGACAGATCTAGCAGAAGGGAAACACATCTCATTTGAATGGTGAAGTGCAGCATGCAAACACGTGTCGTAACTAAATGCACTGAATGAGAGTTAATCTGAATGAAATAATGCTGGTTTTAAGAAAAGGAATCAGATGTAGTCCAAGTTCAATGAATTAGAGTTAAGAAGGTGAAAAATGAATCAAAGTTAAGAAAATTAGATGGAACAGGGCATGAGTTAATTTAGGGGGAAAAAAAAAATTGTCTTTGTTAAGAAAAGAACAAGATGAATTGGATTTGATAAAAGCGTAATTAATCCGAGTTAAGACAAGGGGAAATAAATCGAAGCAAATTGAACTAAGATCAGAGATGATCAAACAGCAGGTTTCTGTTGCTTGTTCGTGATGAAATCAATCCTATGAACGCAAACGACTCAGAAAGCATATTAATAAAAAGAGTGGCGTGCGAGGATGCCATCAGACACACAAACTGCATGTTAGGTGTAAATGAAATATGACTAGAGTGTAAGTAGCTGCATTTTGGCAGCGTGATTATCCAGATATGAGCAGCAGAACCCTCAAGTTACATTTAGAATTCAGTATGAGTGTTAGGACTTCCTTAGAGTAGTTCATCAGATTGCTCATTATCTGAAGGCAAAACCTCGGTCATATGACCCTATAAAAGATACAGCAAATTTTTATCATTAGATAACACTGCAATATAAACTCTAGTAGTTTAGACTAAGTTTATGTAAAAAATCCTTCTTAACACATACAAAAAAATTGTGTATGATTTTTACTATTAACTTTAAGTTACCATATTGGCATTTTAGTTAGGGTCTTGTGTTGTCTGTCTGTGTGTACTGTTTTTCGTCTGCACTGTTTGCACTAGGTTGCATTTGATGCACTTTATGTAGCTTTATGTTATGTGTTGTAGCTCTATGTAGGTTTAGTGTAGCACCAGGTTTCTGGAAGAACGTTGTGTCGTTTTTACTGTGTACTGTGTACCACTGTGTATGGTAGAAATGACAATAAAAGCCTTTTGACTTAACTTGACTCGACTTGATTTGACTTGAGGTGTACAGAATGTAAAAAAAGAAATTGCTCTACTAAGATGGATAAGCGAAAAGAATAAGTTAGCCATGCAGTGAGACAGACAGAGCCAAATCAAGATAAGTGCACTCATTCAGAGTTAAACATACTCACATATAAAAAGGGCAGAGCTCCTCTTCCGGAGCGAGTGATGATCTAGAAATGTGGAAATCTGTTTAAGTGCTGCTGATGTTACAGGTGCTTTTAGTCAGCAGCACTTGAGCAACTAAAGTGTGCTTCATGATTCAACCAATCCTCTTGCAAAGTCAAAGAAACCGTGAAAGAATAAAGGCTTCTGCATCTGCGGTGGCGTTACCGCTGGTCACACAAACTAAAACTAATCATACAAGTGTCTGGAGTAAAAGTTTCTGAATTCAAATAACACAAGAAAATTCATTTGACTTTAATGTGTACAGTTTTACAAGGTGAGTAGATAGAGGAACGATCGCACGACCACGTCCGCGAGGCTTTGTGAATATTATGCATTTCTTTCTTACCCCATGTCAGATCCAATGAGCGAGTGTCTGCGCAACATGGCGCGTGCCTGCGCGTTGTTTAGGTTCCCGGTCGATTCACCGTTGATTGCGAGAATGAGGTCTCCGACACCTAAACGTCCATCTCTGCTTATGGCCCCGCCGTGAATGATACTGCGGATCAGCATTCCCACACCATCCTTCACCGCGCTCACTGTCATACCTGAAACAGGGTTAACACTCACCTGTATTACTGGTAAACACAAACCAGTCTTGATGCTGTACTGGAGTTTATATAAAAAATTTGTCACGGATTTTATGTAAAAGTCTGAGAATAATAAATACAAACCTAATATACATCTACCTTAAAAAAAAGGTTCAACTTAATAAACAACAAACCTAAACTTGAGTTGCCCTTGACAACGGTGATGGTCCTCTCAAAATTGCTCCCTGGAGTCATTTCTTGTTGATCGGTTTCTTCTTCTGGAGTTTTATCCATTGGGAAATCATCTTCCTGAAGGTTTTGCACAGAGACACAAAATCACACTAGGAAAAAAAAAAAACTAAACACAAAAATTACTGCTCAAGGCAGGGTCATGCAGTCCAGAGAGAGAGAGAGAGAGGGGTGAAAACTACCTGGAAGGCTCTCAAGTAAACAATTTTAATGGGATGGGTAAAGACAGGAAAAGAAGGAAGGATTATAAAGAACAGACCCGTTTTGTCTTTTCGTTAGTTTGTGAAAATATAATTGCGTTGTAAATATTGTAATCCATTGTAAAGTTTTACCTCCTCTTGAGAAGCAGCAACATAACAACCGTCATGCGCTCGCCCTCGGATCTCTGGCAGGATTGGTCTCTCTGTCTCTCTGTATAATGTTGTTATGAGATTCTCTTCTGTACAAGTGGAAACAGGGTTTGCGCTGCAAAGCCCGGCTTTAGACATCAGTGGGTCCACTGGGTCTATTTTCTCCAAATCATGTTCCATAAATAGATTGGAGGGAGTGGAACCAAGTCTTCCAGTCCCTGCTTTAAGCCGTACAGATGTTTCCTCCTCATCCATGGGAGGAAATTTCTCTCTGATTTCAGACACCGCCATAAAAGGGTATTCCATGAACGAATCCAGGTGAGCGTTTCTCTAGATAAGACAACACATTAACTTCATACTGCAGCCAATGCAAGCTTCATGATCCCAATTACGACCAAATGTGAGGCTGATAATCTTCTAATCAACACCTGGACCAATGATGTAGTGAAGTTTGTTCACAAACCAATGGAGGATAAATGACAATAATCACACAGGCCAAATATCCCCATTACTAACTCTGGCAGCATTTCAGATGGCTATAACACAGCGCCATTCCTCTAACTGATTCAGCAAAGGCTCTGCACTAAATTTCAACAGTAACCGAACCCACGAGGACCAATAAAGTCTCAAATAAAATCAGGGTTGATGGGCCTTGCTGCAATATAGCCCCGAATGTCGGCACAGAGAGCCATTATACAGGAGACAAAACGCCAGGCTGAAGTGGTTCTTGTGAATGGGAGGTGGGAATAGGCTGCTTCAGATAATGTCATTCAGTGGGTCATGGGGGTCGTTTGGGTGAGAGAGGGATAATTTGGAAAGGGGATTGTGGCTTTCAAATGATGATGCACTAGCTGATATGTACCCCAGAGGACAAAGTGGGCGGCCTGGAATTACAGGGGAATGGCTCTATCAGGAAAATGGTAGGGTTACTAATGAAAAGTGTATAGAAAATTAGCAGCTCTACACATTTGTTTGTGCTAAAATACTTTACACGGCTATTAATACCTGAGGAGTGGAGGCTTGTACAGCCGTCTGAGAGTCGAGATCTCCACTGCAGGTGCTTCCATGTAGAGCGATCATAGACGCCTGGAACGTGTCGTCTTCCTCGCTGTCGTAACGGCGATCGAACTTCTCGCCGGACAAGTCCGCATCGCTGGCGTCGATCTGAAACACGTCAGTCGTGCTAATCAGAATCTTAAGCAGGCATATGCTCTGTGTTTCTCCTTATGTCAAAGCATTTGCTTTTTTTTCATATAGATGAAAATGATCCATTTGCACAGTGGTGTTTTCGGTTTTAGTGTTGTGCTGCTAAAGCCTCTGTTGTGCAACACGTTTGTTTTTACTTCAAGCGAAGTTGATTGTTTGCCTTGCACTAGTAACTTCCTTCAAACTAGCAGAAGAGCAGAAAATAGCTTACGCCAACGATTTGACAGCAATTCGAATCACAGATGCTCGAGGTAATCTAAAAGGATTAATAAATTACACAGTTGTCCAAGAAAAGCATGTGATCCTTGACATCGTGACGTTCTCTATAAGGACAAAGGACTATGTACTTAAAAAAAAAAATGTTATTTTCCTGGTAGCAGGAAAGGCTGCCTTTTTTTTTATTTTAAATTTATTCGTAGAGAAAGAGACCTGTGAGGAAAGTAAGAATAGGAACATTTCTCCACAAAATGTTGTTTGTATAAAAAATGTTTGTTATTTGAACTATATTATTACCTCAGACTGCTATCAGTACTCTCCTTCATTGATGATTGTTTTCAACAGCACAGTCTTGAAATGTATTATCACTTTATGATAAAAGGATTATAGTAACAGTAACATGTCCCAAAAGCACTGACCAGTACTGGCACAGCGCGGAATAAGACTTCTTCCTCCTCCTCCTCCTCCTCCTCCTCCTCATCTCCCTTCATCCGCGACAGAGCCGAGAAGATGGAGGAGGGAGTCTGCAAAAAGAGCGCTGTAAAACTTTTCGGAACAATAAGCACATGTAGAACTCTTCCTGACAAAACCGGGTGTTTAATTCGTTAGATTGCTCTGGATTTAGAAGAATTATTTGATTAATAGTCATGTTTGATTGAGTAAATTAGTAGTGCAAGGCATGTTAGAAGGAAGACTAATTCCAATTGTGATCACTGACTGCTGATTTGTGTTCAATTTGATTTGGGTTATTTGTTATAAATTTTGATTAAGAATGTATTAACGCTGTATTTTTCTCTTCGTGTGAGCTTCAAAGCGTTGCTATTACTTTAGATGAACTTTAGCAAAACTGCAGTTCTGAGAAAGGCTTTAGGAATGTGAAGTTGAATATTGGCAATGCAGATGACAACCCACCAGTTGCATAGTCCTTGAGAGAATGAGAGTCTGCATGTGTGTAGGGAAGGAATGCAAAAATGACACCACAATGAAAAGCGGTAATGGCCTTCGAAAGATTTAGAATTTTAAAAAGTGTCAAACATGCACAATTTAGACTGGGTTTTTGCCGAAAAATGCATGCGTATCGACTTTATTTTTGTTCAACCCGAAGCAAAAACACTGAGTTTACATTTCAGGCTCATGCAAGGCTCTGAAAGCATGAAATATTTAAAGAACCAGCAGAAGAATCAGGTTACTGAAGCAAAAGCCTCTAAAGCAAAAAGAAGCATGCCCATTCGCACCTACAAACACACAGACGTATACATATTAATAGTCATAAATAGCTATTTGTGTCTTACAGGTAGTGGTTTGGCTACTCCGATGTGGACTGTGCCTAAGCTGGCCCCCTTTAGCGCCTGTACTGCCTCCTCCAGAGTAGCACTCTCAAGATTCATGCTGTTGACATACATCAGCCGGTCTCCTGGCAACAAACGTCCGTCAAGTTCAGCCACACCTTCAGGCACCAGAGATCGGATCACGATGACGGTCTTAGCTGGGTCCATAGGGTCCTCGATATGCACAGTAAAGACATGAGTGTAATTCAAAATCTTAGAATTCGTCAAACCTCAAAACTGTTTTGCTAACTATTGATCATTAAAGCTTGTTTGACATCAGACAGACAGATGGATATCTGTATACAAGTGTTAATACAAACATAAGAGTGTTGTCCATGATTCTAGTAAGACCCCATTTGTCGTAAAAGACCTCTTCGTTAAAAAAAATCTGTAATAACGTTAACTGTAGGCATCCGAAAAAGAAAAGCAACATGTACATTCTTTTCGATGGATCTTTTCGATTCACATCTTAAACCTGTTTTATTCAAACACGATCAAAACGATTAATTTTTTTATGAGATTTAAAATGTCTGAGAAAGAACACACCACATCTCCTCCTGACCTGTTTACACGGCTTATTCCTGTCTACTGTTAATGTCAGGGCTTTCAGGCCATCATGGGCACACCCCAAATTCAATGTACTGCTCATTAGCAAGTTTATAACAGTAGCTTAAATCAGAATTATAATCTTTCCGACTAGACATAAATATTTGAATCCTGTATGATCCGCTACAGCTACCGTGACTCGAATCTTTCTCTTACCTGGTAGTCTAGGATGCTAAAACCCAGCCCACGTTCTCCTTTCTCCAGCTCGATGTCTTGAATCTCTGACTCCCACATCGCTAATGAAGTTCCCCCAGTATTTTCTGGCATGGTATGTCTTGGGCTTGTCTCTGATTCAGCAGGCATGAGGAAGTCCTCAACATCATCAAAGTCCTTAAAAAAAAAAATGTATTCACATAATATTATTATTATTTACGGACGTAAACAACAATACCCAACAAAATAATCTGGATCATTCTGTTCTATTGTGTCATAACTGGTGTCTTGTCACTCTACCCTCGGTGTCAGTGTCTCTGCATTAGGGTTAGGGATATAATCTGTTCACGGGTATAATCTGATGTAATCCATGTAAAGGCGAAATTAAACTGGGATGAATACGCATGCACGGCTCCTGTGAAATCGGTCCATACTAATATGCACTAGTTATTTAGTAGTACTTAGTAATCCAATTTAAATTAAACAATACCTTTTCTATCAACTCTGTAGATATTTCTTCCAGCTCAGGTTGATCGGTTTGAGCGTCCGTGGAGGGCAAAGGGGCGGGCCTACAGCAGACCATGTGCACGTACACAGGCAGCTCCTTCAGAATGCCCACCACTTCTTTATGTGTCTCGCCTCTAAGAGGTTTACCATTCACCTACACACAAACGAGCGAGAACACTGCCGATGTCAGTAATGAACATGAGAATCTGAGCGATGTTCATGGTTTTGAGTGGAACTGCACCTCCAGTAGTTCATCGCCACTGAAGAATTTTCCAGAACGTCCCACAGGTCCCTCGGGTAAAACCGAGCATATGTAGTGGTGACCAGCGCTTGCTTCCAGACTGATTCCTAGTCCACTGCTTTCAGTACATTTCTCTACCTGTACCACCTGCAAACACACACACACACACACACACACACACACACACACACACACACACACACACACACACAACAGCCTGAGAAACAACATAATTCCTATTTCCGTTTTTTTTTAACAAAAGGTGAACTCAATAAAATCTAAAAGGTCCCACAAATATACACCGACCAGGCATAACTTGGGCACCAATCAGCCATAACATTATGACCACCTGCCTAATATTGTGTTGGTCCCCCTTTTGCCACCAAAACAATCCTAACCTGTCGAGCATTAACAGCATTATCTTCTTCAGCAAATTGAGCTACAGGAGCTCATCTGTTGGATCCACACGGTCCAGCCTTCGCTCCCCACATGCATCAATGAGCCTCGGCAGCTCATGACCCTGTCGCCGGTTCCCCACTGTTCCATCCTTGGAGTACTTTTGAAAGATACTGATCACTGCAGACCAGGAACATCCCACAAGAGCTGCAGTGTTGGAGATGCTCTGACCCAGTCGTCTAGACGTCACAATTTGTCCCTTGTCAAACTCCCTCAAATCCTTACGCCCATTTTTCCTGCTTCTAACACAACTTTGAGGACAAAATGCTGCCTATTAAATCCCACCCACTAACAGGTGCCATGATGAAGAGATAATCAGTGCTATTCACTTCACCTGTCATAATGTTATAATGTCATAATGTTATGCCTGTTTGTATGTTTTTGAAAAATGTAATGCAAATGTATGCAACTACCGATGTATCAAAATACACTGAGAAATGACTCACTATAACTTCATTGCTGGGACCGACAGCATTTTGCCATTCCTTCCTCAGCTCCTCTTCCTCATCGTCATTTAATCTGAAGCCTGCAGGAACATTCACAATATTGCACAAGTGCAAATTAACATAACAATAAAACTTTGCACTTCGAGGTCCAATTTCAGGCTCCTCTCTTCTCTTACCTTTATTTTGTTCAGACGTACACGGCAAAACAGCTGCAGCAACTACACGGCTGGGGGTTTCCATAGGGTCTACATAGCCACATATGAACAACAAAAAAGGTATATTATGAAAATTGCGTGAAAATTCTTTAGTCTTGAGTGTCTGAGAAACACGCAATTCTGTACTGTCTTATGACTGGGTTGTGTTTCACTCTTGTCCTGTGCCTCACTAATCGCAGGCTGAGAGAGGAGAAGATGATGGGATGAGTAAATGTGTAAATGTAAATATATGTAAATGCATGGATGAATTTGGTTAGAGGTTTTAATCTTATGTGGTGATTATGGTCAAAGCAAAAAATAAATAAAGAATATTCTCAGGCACATAAAACCATGGAGCTCCCCTTTTCAATACAACAAAACAATAGAGTTATAACACCATGCCAAAGTGCGGGAAATATATAATTTGAAATCTTTTATTTTCATTTGGACTGAACTGGGATATAGTTTTATTGGTTGCTATACAGGTCAGAATGATTCCTTTTTTCGTTACTGTACTAAAGTAGCTTTTTCACGTATCTGTACTTTACTGAGGTATTTTCATTTGGCCAGACTTTGACTTTAACTTCACTACATTTCAAGTCAAATAACGTACTTCAAATATCAGTCGTTCCTTTATTTTATTTACAAGTGGGTAAAAAACATAAGCGATCAGGGGGTCAATGCACGGAAGGAATAAACGATGGAAGAAACTCCTGACTCGAACTCGCCACAATCCTTTCGCCACAAAGATTGTTTTGAAGTATTTGAAAAGGATTTCATTAATGAATTATTAATGGATTAATAGGAGCACTTTTCCTGAAGTCATATTTTACATAAGTACATGGTTTGTGTACTTCGTCAACCGCGGCTATTTTTCTGTGAGACATTTACATATCTAGTTAATATTATGGTTACCATTCATGCTGCCCAAGGATTCACACTCCTGTCTTGGTTTGGCTTCACTGCTCACAGCCGTGCTCGGCAGAAGAGTGTCTTCTGGTCTAAAGCCGTGGCGGACAAGTATGAGGTGGACTGTTTGACCGGTGTGGCGTAGGAGCTCCACTGCCTGCTGATTGGTGTAGCTCTGTATGTTTACACCATCGACCTGCAGAGGGCAGGCATGAGAACGAGTCAGACAAAGCATAAAAACAAAAGAAGAAAAAGCACGTTCATGAGCAGAGCTGAAGGCTCATTTATGTCTGGGAATGCGTACATCTGCTTTTGCCCACTGATAATCCGAGGAAGATAAAAAAAAAAAAAAAACCACACATTTACAGTTTAGAGGATACTGTGGCTGTACTGAACAAGTACTGAATGCTTAAAGCTATTTCAGATTATTACAAACTGCTTATCTGTTCTACTGAACATTGCCTTAAAGACTCACAGCTATGATCTGGTCTCCAACATGAATACGACCATCCTGCTCCACGGTACTTCCTGCGGTGATGCTCTTCACAAAGATCCCAGAGGCTTCTGTAACCAAATACACACAACATAAGCAAAAAAAAACTGGAATGTTGGGAGAAAAGAACGGCACCACTAGAGCACGAGCGATAAATAAGTCAAACTCAAACAAGCTAAAAATCTCACAAAAGACCTGACATGAATCGTAAGCATAACAACGTTCATCGAAACATCAGTGAATCTGCCTGTATGACGCACCAGAGTTCTTGTCTCCTATGTATCCTGCAATGGTGATACCGAGACCTTGAGTGTTCTTCGTCAGACTCACATCGAATGCGTCCTGCTCTTCTTCCTCATGGTCCTGCCACAGAAGAAGTGAAAACTTTGTATCTCTCTGTAACTCTCATATTTTTACACTCAAATTTTGGTGTAAAAATATGAGCACTTGTGTAATTAATATAATTTATAATGCCTGGCATGGACATGCAAGGAGACTCCTTATATTTTATTTATTTATTTTTATTTTATTTTAGAGAGTGAGTAACAGTTTATTTGTATTTAATATAAAATGTCTATAGGGAAATTAATTATAATAATATCATTATATATATAATAATAATAATAATTATTATTTTATTTTATACTGTTTATTATAATCCTTGCAAATTTTCAGTATAATTATGGAGGACATGGTACATATAAACATGTAATGTTCAGGCATCCATCAGGTTTACCTGTTGCTCAGTAACTGTTGGCAGGGCTACAGGCGCAGGAGAGGCCTCATCCACAGTTGCTCTGGTGATGAGCAGTTTGACTCTGTTTCCACACTGCCGCAGCACCTGGGCAACCTGCTCACTGCCCAGACCGAACAGGTCAGTGTCCCCAATACGCAGGATGTGATCACCACTGCGCAAGCGACCATCCTGTACGTTTAAATAAAAGGGGAAAAAAAAGAGATTTTTAATATGGCCATTAAATAAATAATAAATAGTTGACACTGAATTTGGCTGATAGACTGCGTGTGGCTTATATACCTTATCAGCAATACCACCAGGTAGAATAGTCTTGACAATGACACCTGCATTTTTACCCCCAACGATGCCAAAACCAAGACCAGTGCCATCATTGACTAGCTCTATAGTCTCCACCTGTGTCCAGTGAGTCTGCAAACAGAGAGAAATAACTTAAAAAACATGTTCAACAAAACATGTCCAAAGGTCCAGACTGCAGGAAATATTTAGCAATTTCTTCTCTAGTATATTAATGATTTAGGAGATAAACTGATACTAAAACCTGCATGCATTGCCATGTTGATTAAGATTTCTTAGTACAAAAATAAATGAGATAGGTGACTAAATTGATGGATGAATAAATGGATGGATAATTAAGAGATTAATAAAATAGTTGTGAGTGGATGAGATAGATAAATGGGTAGATAAAGAAACTGTTGAGTGAATGCATGCATAAAAAAGAAACATTTAAATGGATGGATGGATGGATGGATGGATGGATGGATGGATGGATGGATAATTAAGAGGTTAATAAATGAGTGTGTGTTATAAATAGATAAAATAGATAGATAAACTGATTAGTGGATGCATGCATAAAAAAGAAGAGGTTTAATGAAAGATAAATGGATAGATAGATGGATGGATGAAAAGATGAATGAATGGAGGGATGGATAAATAGGTGAATGGAATGAATAATTAGGAGATTAATAAATAAGTGTGCATGATAGATAGATGGATAAACAAACTGATGAGTGGATGCATGCATAAACAAGAAAAGGTTTAATGAGAGATGAATGGATGGATGGATGGATGGATGGATGGATGAATAAATAGTCAGAAGGCTGATAATTAAAATGATAAATATTGAGATTGATGGACAGTTGATTAAAATACTGGGTGGAGGAACAATGAACAGACTCATGAGCTCAATGGAAAAATGGGTTGATGGACGAAAAGATGTATGAAGTAATTCGCTTTATGGAGTCGATGAATGTGTAAATGATTGCAGAAATAAATAAACGAACAGATAGACGAATGGATGGAGAATTGAAAAGACTCATAAGGAGGTGAGAAAATAAAATAGATGAATATATGGTATGTGTGTGTGTGTGTGTGTGTGTGTGTGTGTGTGTGTGTGTGTATGTTTGTGTGTGCTCATATGCGTGCATGGTCACTCACCCCACTCGAATGTGCAGACAGTGTACTAGCAGCACTGGGTGTTCTGGACACCACTGGGCTGGAAAGCTGAGGAATTGCCCCTCGGGCGACCGTAATCTGTACATGCTCAGATGCTCTTTGCAGCAGCACAATTGCCTGCTGATGGCTGATGTTCTGGTCCAGTGGCTGTCCATTTATCGCCAGGATCTGATCTCCTTCCTTCAGCTTCCCATCGCTGATAAACAAAGCACACAATCGTTATGCAGAGTGATGGAACACGCATGCATAGTAAGACCTCATCATACTGCAGAGATCTGATCTCGCCCTTTCGGTGGGTCATCACTTTTTTTGTACAAGCGAGGAAAATAACCTGGGATAAGATTGAACTCTGTACAGTCGAGCAATTTATTGCTGGATTTTATTCCAGGAATTTATTGCTCAGGTTCTGCAAAGCATTCATTTATTGCTGACCTCCTTCTGTTCCACAGCCAGATAGACAAGGGCAGAAAAACATGCATGTCCTGGTCTAGATACACTTCTGTAATGTATTTTTACGACCATTTAGCCTGCTTTTACTACTACACAAAGGAGAGAGATATTAAAGAACAAAACTTGCTGGAAGCTGCAAGGTCTCATAATGTCTTTTCACAAGCAAGAGGAATATCGAGGGGAAAAATTTCCAAAGTCGGCAGTTCGGGGTGCGCCAATTTCAAGATCTCATCTCAAAGTGCCAGGCTAGTATAAAAGTGTTCTGTTACAACATGCAGGTAATATATGGCCTTATTTGTGTGCGAGGCAGCCATTACCAGTATGCAACGCTCCCTGCCTGGATTTCCTGGACGAAAATGCCGAGTTCTCCACGGTTCTCATTTCGCAGTCCTACCACACTGAAGCCCAGGCCTCCTGATACTGGTTTCACCAAGTCAGTATGGATTACATAGCGACCCTGTTTAGACACATGAATAGACACACATGATTGTACACGCGCTAAAAATGTTCAAATGTAATATGAAGGATTCCAGCTTCTGACTGGACCTTTAAATAAAGGCCTTGTACAATGCCCTTGAATGTCAACATCTTGAATGTATTCTATTCCCTGTATTCAGGGAAGTCTCCAGCTTTCAATATAAAAAAAATTTTAAAAGTCAACATGCATTTATCACTAACTTTGTACACTTTGAAATACTAAAAAGAGGTTGTTGAACGCTGGCATGTTGATGTTGGTGGGAAGGAACACGATAAGCGTTTGAGAACGATCTTTCATTTATTATTGAGTGTTACCTGAGCCATGGTACGGATGATGCGTTCGTGCTCCTCTGATGAGGTTCGTCCATTAATCTGAGCCAGGTCAACATACCCTCCATTATAATCTGAGTTTGCACATGAAGGCTGAAAGAAAAACAGAGAATGAAAGAGAGAGAGAGAGAGAGAGAGAGAGAGAGAGAGAGAAGATGTTTGTTTAAAATGAAATATTCTCCTGCTCCATGAGAGGGTTTAATTGCCTTTTTATTTATTCATCGTCCAGGAATATAAATAGTCATGCTGTTATGAGAGAAAAAAAAAAAAAAAGCACGTTTGTTTTTTTATCATTACTGGATCATTCCTCCATATGGGCACACATGCTCATCATTAAACATTAGGACTGCGTAATTAACTTCCATATTTACCAGCCTGCCCAGGTCTTGATAAAGTGCAAAAACATTTTGCGTCGATTATCAAGACAGAATACGTTTCAGGAAACATCTGTGCAGGACTCGTAGGTACTTTTTTGCTAAATTGTCCGAAGTATAAATGTGGAGGTATGACAACGTTTTCAGAAATGAAAGTTTGAAGGATGTCTTTAAAAAGCTTTAACGTGTGCTACTAATCTACACCAATACCAATAATAATAAAGAAAAAATAATAATGATGCGCTACACAATAAATGGTGTATCGAAACATAAACTGGAGCTTTTACACGCACAATTGTTTTGTCTCACAGCCTACATTCATATTCTTATACTTTATAATTACTCCATGCTCCGTACATCTCACTGTGCCCTACACACTTTCTACTTGGAGTGTTAAATGTTAAATCGCGCTTCATTATATTAACTTTAATACATTAAAAATCCTGATGGAGTACCCTCCAGGAGAAGAACTGTGATCTAACACTAAAATCGAGTGGGCCTGTGTTCGTTATTCGGCTCTGCTCAGGCTTTCAAATTATTTCTGCCACTGTTGTCCCCGTTCTCGACCTCTTGCTGTGGTCTGGTCACCATGGGGACAAAGACAAAGCCAGGTCTTTGTGGGTTATTATAAACCGTAAGACAAAAAAAAGATCCTGATTAAGCTTTTGCTTGGCTGCCAAATGCTTTAAAAACGACTCTGACGCCGGGGCACTCGAAACCTTATAAAAATCTTAGGGATGATTTGGAATAATGTTCATGCTGTTCAATGTTCAAGGCTCCATTTAACTTTTATTAGAGTGACGGGCGTATCGTGGTCGAATAACGCTGATTTTGTGCTTCCTTCTGACCTCGGTGCTAAAATTATAGATGACAACTCGTAAAAGAAGAAAATGAGAGGAAAAAATGAGTAAGGGAGAGAGAGAGAGAGAGAGAGAGAGAGAGAGAGAGAAGAGAGAGAGAGAGAGAGAATAAGAAAACGCAGCAAGTCGATAAGCTCTAATCTCCTGCACTGCAAGCCTCCCCCAACATACCTAACATAGTTTCATTTACTCGGTGAAGTCAGACTTTCAAGGCAGCTCTGGAAACTTCGGGAAACTACGCTCTTGCTATGATACAAACTGATACACGCAGTACTCAACGGTTCGGTATTCTAGCACAACGAGCCTTTATTATACCAATTACAATAAAGACAGTATTACATAGTGTTCTGGTATATAATCAAATATAATTGCACGTTTGTCTGCTCTATGATTTTTGGATCTGTTCTAGCGCGGATATTTTTTCTGTTTCATCTCACATGTACTTTTGTTCTAGCTCTAGCGTCTCCTCCAAATGTTCTTACGGATGTTTAATTGTATGTTGTATATGTATATACATCTATATACTTTTTTTGGATAGTGTGTATATATCTAGATAGATAGATAGATAGATAGATAGATAGATAGATAGATAGATATTTCACTGCATGTCGTACCCTGTATGTATGTGTATGTGACAAATAAAATTTGATTTGATTTGATTTGAGATAGATAGATAGATAGATAGATAGATAGATAGATAGATAGATAGATAGATAGATAGATAGATAGATAGAAAAATAAAAGAGTAAGGTAACGTAAAAATTAAAATATAATCTAATCTGACTATAAGTATAAATGAAAAAATAAAAATAAAAAAACTGGAAAAAAAAAAAAAATATATATAGTATGAAAAAAAAAATGTTTGTTTGTTTATTTGTTTTCCATTCATACTTATACTTATAGTCAGATTAGATTAGATTTGAATATACTTTTATACTTATTTTATTTATTTTTACGTTACCTTACTCTTTAATTTTTTTTATCTTATATTGTATTTCTTTCATGTTTACAAGTTGGACAGCCGTAAAAAGCATTTTACTACATGTCATACTCTGTATGGACATGTATGTGACAAATAAAATTTGAATTTAAAAGAACTAAACAAACAAATTGGAATTAAACACTAAAAAAAATTGTTTCCTTGCCACTTTTGTGCGAATGTGAATTTACCCAAGTCGAGCCAAGAAAAAGTCTAGAGTTAATTCTAGCTGGACAAATGGACACCCTTTGAACTGTTCACATTCCTAAATAAAGATCTGTGGTTGATCTGAGGTTTTTTCAAGGAGTTGGAAATGTGAGTCACAATGCTGTTTCACTATTGCTCATCACTGTAGAGAAAAATATGACAGTGTAGCTTGAGCTCATGCATTCAAAAAATTCAAAAAAGTATTTCATAACAAATAAGTGACTGCATTTTGAATATTTTGTCATGTAGGCTGACAGGATGTGGAACCTGATGTGCTCTTTCACTGTCATAGCTGACCTACCTCAAGGTTTATATGTCTTGTGTGTTCTTTTTTTCTCACCACAGTTAGAAAGAGTGGACGCATCTGACATCTTTTCTCAACACGGCTGAGAAACTCTGACTTGCTGAATGAAATTTTGTTTTTCGCACCTTTCACTGTAAACCCTTGAAAGTGCTGTACATGAAAATCCCCGGACATCATCAGTTTCATGTCTGGCTGCAATGACCTTGCCAGAACTGTTCTCAATGAGATCACGTTTTTTTTTTTTTTCTGTGATTTAAGTGTGAACCCTAACTGAAGCTTTTGACCTGCATCTGCTCGACTGTATTAAATGCACCGCTGCCACGTGAATGGCTGAGTGGATAATTGCATAAATGTGCTGGTTTATGTGCTGGTGAGTGTGGACCCATGCACACTGGGTTACTGAATTATCTGCCTCTGATATATTCAATATTAGACAAGCAAAAAAAAGTACACCATTGTCATTCAGATTAATGGATTCCGATAATAACCTCAGGTGAATAGATGATGGATATGACATATCTGTCTTTCTCTCAGTTTAACTGTTGCATAAAAAAAAAGGTTTAATCTGACTCCAATGATAGACATAAGTATCATTATTGTTCTTAAGAATTAATGCACTGAGATTTAGTCAAACTTTCCCGAATCTTTAAATAAAGATATCACTTATTTAGTAACTTAAATCATCATTCGTGTCTATCTATCTATCTATCTATCTATCTATCTATCTATCTATCTATCTATCTATCTATCTATGTATCTGTCTGTCTGTCTGTCTGTCTGTCTGTACGAGGTGGTATCAACAAGTTTCAAGACTAGCTCTGTCTACAAGTAAGAACTTTATTTATCTATGTTTGGCTGGATCTTCATCTTCACACAGAATTTCATGTATACACTCTATATTGCCAAAAGTATTCGCTCGTCCGCCTTCACATGCAAAAGAACTTGAGTAACATCCGATGCTTAATCCATAGGGTTTAATATGATGTTGGCCCTTTGCAGCTATAACAGCTTCAACTCTTCTGAAAAGGCTTTCCACAAGGTTTAGAAGTGTGTTAATGGGAATTTTTGACCGTTCTTCCAGAAGCGCATTTGAGAGTTTAGACACTGATGTTGGACGAGAAGACCTGGATCGCAGTCTCCTCTCTAATTCATCCAAAAGGTCGATGAATAATCGGGTTGAGGTCAGGATTCTGTGTGGGCCAGTCGAGTTCTTTCATACCAAACTCACTCATCCATGTCTTAATGGTCTTTGCTTTGTGCACTGGTGCGCAGTCATGTAGAAACAGGAACGCGTCGTCCCCAAACTGTTCCCACAAAGGTGGAAGCATTAAATTGTCCAAAATGTCTTGGTACGCTAAAGCATGGAGTTCCTTTCACTGGAAAACAGTGAAAAACAACCCCACACCATAAGCCCCCTCTATCAAACTTTACACTTGTCAGACAAATACTGTTCTCCTGGCAACCACCAAACCCAGACTCATCCATCGGATTGCCAGACAGTGAAGTGTAATTCGTCACTCCAGAGAACACGTCTTCACTGCACTAAAGTCCAGGGGTGGCGTGCTTTACACCACTGCATCCGATGCTTTGCATTGCACTTGGTGATGTAGAGCTTAGATGCAGCTGCTTGACCATTAAAACCCATTCCATGAAGCTCTCTACGCACTGTTCTTCAGCTAATTTGAAGGCCACATGGAGGTCTTTAGCTATTGACTCTGTTGAAAGTTGGTGACCTCTGTGCACTATGTGTCTCAGCATCATCCCCTGACCCGCTCTGGGATTTTACGTGGCGTACACATACACAAACACACAAACATATATAGCTATATACATGGTTGGGGCCAATGTAGCCTTTCTACCTGTTCCTTAAGATGTTGTATTGATCTCTGGAGGGCAAGGATCTGGTGGAACAGGGGGCTTTGCAGGACAGATTTGAGCAGGTTCAGCTTCTCATCGGAAGGCACATCACCTCCTCTCTCCTTCAGACGAGCCTGCAGTCGTTCCACTGCCTGCAGACAATGCTGCGTATCTGTCAATCATACACACACACACACACACACAAACACACACACACACACACACACACACACACACACATTCGGTGATATGTCTCCATCAAGAAACAAACACAAAACTCATACGTACTCATAACTTTTCTTATTAAAAAAACATAAACTCATCGAGCTTTGCCACATATAGACATATATATTCATCCTTTTTATGTTTTTTTATATGGGTTTTCAGAAATTCATGGACACGTTGAAATAACATTAATGCGGCTGCCAAAACCAATTGAGGAAAAAAACTCAAAAGAACAGTATTGCGTTTTGTCTTTATTTGCACTGACTGATTGAATGTGCCAACTATTTGAAGCGACCAGAATATTAAAGATTGCACAGTTTGCAAACCCTTTACTCTGCAGGTTTGTGTGTGTGTGTGTGTGTGTGTGTGTGTGTGTGTGTGTCTGTGTCATGTTCTGTAGCTGCAGGAGGCTTCGTGCCGGGACTGAGTAATAGAATCTGAGCGCAGGATACCTCCTGGGTAACACTACCTATCCTCAATAGATCCCACCAGGTGAGCTGAAAATGAAGTGAATGACTGAGGGAGAATAAGTGAGAGAGAGAGAGAGAGAGAGAGAGAGAGAGAGAGAGAGAGAGCGAGCGAGAGAGAAATGATAAAGTTCATACACAATACAGCTCACACACATACACATATTTCTAGGCTTGAGATCTGAAAAATGAAAAACAAAAGACCTCTGAAATATGTGCGTGTGCGTGTGTGTGTGTGTGTGTAAGTGTGTGTTTGCCTGCCAAGCCCCAGCTAGGTGCCTCAATCTTGACTCTGATGTATCCAGGTGCACAAGTTCGTGTAGCAATGCAGGAGAATCTGGATCAGTGGATGCCATTTCTGTGCTCATAGAGCGTGACTAAACCCGAGCAGTGTACTTGTACGTGTGTGTGTGTGTGTGTGTGTGCGCGTGTGTGTGTGAGTGTGTGAGAGAAAAAATCTGGGTCTTTCTGTCAGAGCTCTTTAACAGCACTCTCAGTGCCTCTTCACAAAGCACTGACAGGAAATCCAATAACAACTCACAGCTCCTGCTACAGTTGCGGTAAACATGAGCGGGTTTGGAACAACTCCGAAACTCCTCCTGTGTGCAGCTTTTTCTCGTACAAACTCATCAGCACAAACTCACACAATTATGTCGGGTACCCAGTGTCTGCTTAGAGATATCTCTTAAAACTGGCATGAAATTGGCCACACAGTATATAGTTTTGTTCAGTGTTTGTCGTTTGGACTACACAGACTTTATGGCGTTACGTTCCAGCTGGATGCTTACACGCTTTTCTTGGACTTGGTGTGGAATGAAAAGGCGGAACAGGCTGAATGATGTGTTTTTGTTTAGATTACTACTAAGATGCAAATCGGGGGAGTAAAAATGTTGACAAGGCAAGACTGCGCTTGTTTTATTGGAAATCGGTGAAATAGACTTACTTGCATAAGTTCCTCACATAAACACTGCATTAATATGATTGTGTGGAGGTTTCGATGCTCTCCCCGTGATTGTGTATATTTTAGGGCTGCTGCTATCGATTATTTTAGTAATCGGGTATTCTGAACGATTATTCCGTCCATTAACCGGGTGATCGGATAAGAAGGTTTTTTTCTTTATTAAGAATTGCACACAAGAATATCGTCGAAATCTAAACCAATTTAGTGCGTTTTATAGCCATGTTACGTCACAACACAAATCCGGGTTGCGTTTAAAAAGTCCCTTTGCAGTAGAGTAGGTTATGGGAAACGATTCGATTAATGAAACTCAATTATTTTCACTCATGCGCTTATTTATTAAATCTCGCACAGGATGTGGTTTTCTTGTCTCCGCGAAGCTGCTTGGAAATTTTCCACGTGCTAAATGCGTGTGTGTTTATCGCCGGCTTTCGAAACGAGCTCCTCTACCTGCTCTACACGGCCGCTGCGGAGGGACTTTATGACTGCGCTGTATATATTTCAAAATAGAAAAAAAAATTTCAAATGCCTTTTTTTTTTACAACGGTAACCGCGCTGTTCCCTGTTTCCTTTCCGTTTAATTTTAAAATGATCCCAAACGTACTCCTCGACCCCTCGTTGTTTTCTCCCCGTTCATCCATTTTTTCATTCTGCAGCGTCTTTTGTGTTACCCGTCCAAAACGCTAGAGTTTAGTGGGTGGTGCGTTGGTAATAATGGTCCGTGGGGAAACACGGTGCTCCGTGTATAGTTAAACGGACTTAACGAAGCATCTTTTTTTGCAAAACTTAAACTTTCAGCAATTTTTGTAATCTAATTATTACATTATTCACTTGAAAAATATACAGTATATTCCCTCTCCAGATTCATCGCACTGTCAAAAAAATGCTGGTAGGTGGACTGGCTACAGAGATTTGAGTGTGAACGAGTGTGTCAGAATGTGTTTTAGTGCCTGTCTCATTTGGGGGAAGTAATGGTAGCGTTTTCTTTCGCCCTATTGAAAGCTAAATAAATGAAAAACAAAAACCAGTAGAATAGATTAAAAGTCTTAAACAGCAGAGGCATCCAATCAACTGGAAGTTACCTTAAACCTGGATCTTGACAAAAAAAAAAACCTCCTAACTAGTGTTAGGTCACGAAAAATTCAGCAATAATTCATAAACCTTATAAGAAACGTTTGGTTTGAGACGCATTCAGAGCAAGTTAATTATCACATAATCACCTTGGCTGAATTGACGTCATTTCTGCTGGGAGATGACTTATAAGTCAACCAGAAGGCAGTTAGGAACACACTAGTGTCCCTACTTTCAAAGGATAGAGATGATAGAAATGCTTCCTAAATCCATTTTTTGCGTAATTATGAAACATAGGGTTTGAGTCTGAGCAGAAAACTAGAGTGGTGTGAGTGTTATAAAGGCAATAACGATACATACCGATTGTTTCAATCATCCTTTTCGTCTTTAATCTTTAAAAAAGACACCTGTAATAAAACAACAACAGCATCTCAGTATGGTATAGTCACTAGAACACATTTATCACATCTACAAATGTCTACTGTTTATATATCTGGTTATGTGACTACATATATATATTACAGTAACTCGCCGCTTTCGTACAACACACTTTTAAATAACGCTTTGAGAAAAGTGGGACATTTTACACTGCTTTTTTTCCCCCTGTGCTCAAAGCTCTATTTTTCCAGGGGAAGGCTGACATTTGACAGAATAAAAGCAAACCATAATACTAAACCATGCAGGGAACTGCTGCTGCCCTCCAAATCTGCTGTTTTAACACCCCTGTTGAGGAATCTCACTTATCCTGGGGCCTGATAATGTCTGTTATCATATCAGCTCCTAGGAGAAGTACCAGGTCTGCTGAAGTCAGAGCTGATAATCCACACTCTCCTAAGGAGCCTTTTATTGTAGGGTTGTTGCCTCATACAGCATGAATTTCAGTGTTAGAGCAAGAACGAGGGCTTTTTCTAGAGCGTGCGACGGCATCAAATGACACTGGCAACCTACACACGTACTTGAGTTTGAAATAAATATACACAGAATGTGTTCATTTTTTAGCATAAAGCTTATTATAGTAACATTGACATTTAAGGTTTAAGATACGATGTGTAACATTCCACAGGCTTTAGGAATGCGAAACAGGGCCATTTATCACAATAATCTACTGATGTGTGCAATCCGACAACAATTTCAACATCTTTGCAATAATTCGTAGAAATATTTGGCTGCGGTTTTTTTTAAACGGCACTAAATAAACCATCGGAATCGAAAGCTGTCAGACTGTTGGTGTCAGAAGGGTAACTAGCAATAAAAAAAAAAAAAAAGATTTTTCATACAGTAAAAACATATTGCAAAGTGCTTTTTCACAGCCATGATATTATATATATAGTGGTACCTTGACCTACGAGTTTAATTTGTTCCTTGGCCGAGCTCGTTGCTCAATTTGCTCGCTCATCAAATACATTTTTCCCATTGAAAATTCTCAAAATGCCCCTAATCAATTGTGTAAGGGTTCGGTTTAGGGTGTTAATGTTAAAGGAAAATGCATTTCTAAATAACAAATATTGTATAAAAACAATAGAAAGAGTATGTAAAGATATAATAATAGCCTCTGTTACGCTATCTCCTACAAGCTGCTTCTCCGTCAATCACACCAACAGCAGATTCTCCATCTTTTCATGGACAGACGTCCGGAGCTTAGAAATGTTATAACCCTAAGCTTCAAAATCGTGCAAATCGTAGACGTTGAACGTTCGTACTGCCTGGCCAAGTCCTTCACTCGCGTACCTTGTTCGTGTTTCTCGATAATTTCACACTTTAATTTAACGAACATCATCCTCCTCTTCTCAGCATTGTTACTAGAACTTACTTACTTGAGAGACATAGTTTTAAGAAAGTTAGACGAAGGAATTCGCACGAACACGCGAAGAGAACGAGTGAACCGTACCGTAACTTCTACAGTGTATCATATACTATACTTTTTGGAGAAACGTATTATATTAGAAATGATAAAACTAGTGGCAACATGGTTTATTACTTTACAGTGTATATACTTATTCTATAGGCATTGTACACTATATGGACAAATAATTGACATCTTGATTTTGATCTTCTGGGAAGATGTTCCACTAGATTTTGTGTGCTTGTGTAGATTTGTGCCCATTCAGAAACAAGGGTGGGTGTTAGTAAAGTCAGGTAGTGATGTAGGTGTGTTGAAGAGGCCTGGGGTTCAATAGGGTTGAGGTCGAACGTTTATAAAAGACCACTTACGAGTTGGCAAGTAGGTTATACAGTATTCTTGTGAAAGTAACGAACTATATTATAATCGCAAACTTTTTTTAAGCAAAGCAAAAACAAACAATAGCATATAAATAATATAGTATAGTCTGTTATAGTAATATATAATATTGGAGTATTAAATAGAAATGTATCATAATAATAAAGATAATAATTATAATATCATTATAACTAAATTACAACACTACATATCTAATGTAACGTAAATTATGTAGACTGCATGTAATGTGCTTTAAGTATAATAGTTTACTAATATTGTGCTATAAAGTATTGTAGTAAGTTATAATAATAATATAATATAATTAGTCCTAAAATACATTAAAACCTAAAATACATTAAATACAGAATAAATACTTCATATTACATTTTATATATATATATATATATATATA
>MU551700.1:1234749-1293584 GCA_024362625.1 Silurus asotus
TATATATATATATATATATATGATGTATATATTATATAATATGAAGTATATATTCTGTATTTAATGTATTGTAAGTATAATAGTTTAATAATATTGTGCTATAAACTATGATTCATTCTACAGTGAGTTATATACCAGTGTATTATAGTGACCTGCAATAGCGACCTGTTCTTGTATTAGATTGGTTTATTGAGTAAATATAAATATTTAGTGTAAATATATGATTATTATTAGGTAAAGACTGAAACACCAGGATCACTGTGCTGCTTCTCTCTGAAGCTGAAGGCTGTAAAGGCCGTTGCTCGGCAGCTCAATCCGCTTTTCAGCTGCTCGGACCGGTGAAGCAACAGGTCCATGATCTGCGACACTTTCAACCACAACAATGTGTGTGTGTGTGTGTGTGTGTGTGTGTGTGTGTGTGTGTGTGTGTGTGTGTGTGCAGTAGACGAAGCAGGAAAGTATAAATGAAAGTGATACAGGAGTGAAAAAGACGGAGTGTTTGTGTTATCTAGTGTGAGACAGGCCCCCGGTGGAGTTAGCGTTAGCCGCGGCTACATTGTTATACACCGAAACAGGGCTGTGCAACAAGGAAAATGTAAATAAAAGTGATACAGGAGTGAAAAAGACGGAGTGTTTGTGTTATCTAGTGTGAGACAGGCCCCCGGTGGAGTTAGCGTTAGCCGCGGCTACATTGTTATACACCGAAACAGGGCTGTGCAACAAAAGTGTCCGAACAAACTCGCCGCACGTCGGAGGAAACACCTCCCTGAACTTTACACCAGAAACAGAAGCGCCACTTACCCGAGAGTTGAATCCGTTCTAACACTTTATAGCAGCAGCAGCAGCAGCACAAGCACGGGACGGGACGGACACAGAGACGCGGCTCTCCGGTTAACGGGATCGGTTTAAAGATGGGCGATGGAGAGACGGTCAGTCAACGGCGCCACAAGCCCCGCCCCAATCACGCTGAAGCGCGCGCTGGATACCATAGCAACAAAACCCGCGTGCCCACTAAAAAATCCCAATAAGGAAAACGGAAAAAAAATACAATAACACCAACCACAACTATAATAACAACAGCTTTAACATTAACAACAGTCACACCAATATTTATCCTTTACACCCTAAACACAATCCTAACCACTAACCCTTACCATAACATTAACACCCTAACCTTAACCCAACTACAATATCTTTAACATTAACAACAGTCACGCCGAAATACCTATCCTTTACACCCTAAACACAATCCTGAACACTAACCCTTACCATAACATTAACCCCCTGAACCTAACCCGACCCCAACTACAACATATTTAACATTAACAACAGCCACACCAATATCTATCCTTTACACCCTAAAAACAATCCTAAACCCTAACCCTTACCATAACATTTACACTCTTAACCTAACCCGACCACAACTACAACATATTTAACTTTAACAACAATCACACCAATATATATCCCTAACCCCCTAAACACAATCCTAAACACTAACCCTTACCATAACATTAACATTCTAACCCTAACCCAACTACAACATATTTAACTTTAACAACAATCACACCAATATCTAACCCTTACCCCTAACCACAACCTTAACCCTTACCATAACATTAACACCCCAAACCTAACCCCATACCATCTACAACATCTTTAACTTTAACAGCAATCACAAAAATATCTATCCCTAACCACAACCCTAACCCCTAACCCTTAACATAACATTAACACCCTAAACCTAACCCCAAACCATCTACAACATCTTTAACTTTAAAAGCAATCACAAAAATATCTATCCCTAACCCCCTAACCACAACCCTAACCCCTAACCCTTAACATAACATTAACACCCTAAACCTAACCCAACTACATATTTAACTTTAACCAAATTAAACCAACCTTTATCCCTAATCCTCTAACCTCAAGTCTAAAGCTAACCCCCTCAAGCATTACATTAACACCATAGACCTAACCCATGTACAACTATAATAACTATAAAATCTTTAACAACAATCACACCAATATCATCCCTAACCCCTAACCCCAAACCTAAAGCTAACCCCCTAACGCTAACCATAACATGAACACCATAAACTCAACTAAAACAACTACAACAACTTTAACATTAACAACAATCACACCAACATCTATACCTATATAACCACCTAACAATAAACCTAACGCTTACCCCCAACTCAAACTATAACATTAACAATCCAACCCTTACCCAACTACAACAACTGTAACAACTACAGCATCTTTAACAGTAACAACAATCACACCAACATTCATCCCTTACTCCCTAACCACAACCCTAACCCCTAACACCATAACCTTAACACGCTAAACCTAACCCTAACCCAACTACAACACCTTTAACATTAACAACAATCACATCAACATCTATTCCTAACTTCCCTAACCCTATTCCTAACCCCTAAACCTCTAACCTTAACCCTAACTCCTAACTCTAATCTTAACTCAACCCCTAACCCCCTAACCCATAACCCCTAGCTCGAACTTTAACAGTAACCCTCTAAACCTAACCAGAACCATAACCCTACCCTTAACCCCAAAACTAATCCCTGACCTTAACCCTATCCCCCTTATCCTAACCTTAACCCCAAACTCTAACTCTAACCCTCTAGCCCATACTTTAATTCTAACCTTAACCCTTACCCCTAACCCTCAACCCCTAACCTCTAATCGTAACTCTAACTCCAACCCTGACCCTAACCCCTACCCTAAACCCTAACGCTAACCCCTAACCCCTAATCGTAACTCTTACTCCAACCCTGACCCTAACCCCAACCCTAAACCCTAACTCTAGCCCTAGCCCCTAAACCTCTAACCCTAACCCTCAACCCCTAACCTCTAATTGTAACTCTAACTCCAACCCTGACCCTAACCCCTACCCTAAACCCTAACTCTAACCCCTAACCCATAACCCCTAATCGTAACTCTAACTCCAACCCTGACCCTAACCCCAACCCTAAGCTCTAATTCTAGCCCTAACCCCTAACCATAACTCTAACTCCAACCCTGACCCTAACCCCAACCCTAAATCTTAACTCTAACTCCAACCCTGACCTTTACTCTAACCCTGACCCTAACCCCAACCCTAAACCTTAACTCTAACCCTAACCCCTAACCCCTAATCGTAACTCTAACTCCAACCCTGAGCCTAACCCTAACCCTGACCCTAACCCCAACCATAAACCCTAAACCTTAACACTAACCCATAACCCATAACCCCTAACCCCTAATCGTAACTCTAACACCAACCCTGACCCTAACCTAAACCCTAACCCCTAACTATCAACCCTAAACCCTAACTCTAACCCTAACCCCTAACGCCTAACTCTAACCCTAACCCCTAACCCCTAACCCTCAACCCTAACCCCTAATCATAACTCAAATTCTAACACTAACCCTAACCCCTAACCCCTAATCATAACTCTAACACCAAGCCTGACCCTAACCCGAACCCTAACCATCAACCCTAAACCCTAACTTCAACCCTAACCCCAACCCCTAACCCAAAAACAGCAACAATCAATACTATAATAAAAAAAAAAATCACATCAACGTCCAGGGTTGGGCAAAGGTACATCAAAATACATAAAAAAAATCAAATACCAAATACTTAAACTTTAAGTGTTTCAAAATAATTCACAAAATACATAAAAATAAATAAATAACTGTATTTTTGTATTTAAAAAAAAAAACTCAAAAAATACTTTTACAAGGGAGCATGAAATTTATTTGCAGTAAATCTGACATATCAAATATTCACATACATTTCCCTGTAAACTTCCAGATGAAAGTTAGTTTTAAAGCATGCAACAGTTTCATGTTTAACAGTTTGTGAATGTATCCTCATTTAGTTACTTGGTGTTTGGTAACGAAGGGCTACTTTGTCTCAGTAACACTGACTCAATAACAAACAAGTCATTCATAAGAAGGCAACTGATGACACCTGTATTTAATAGAAATGAGTTTAGAACTAATCAATAATTTGATTGTTAATCATAAATATAATAATACTGTATATTATGTGTCAGACAGTAATTCATGCAATGGTATGCAAAATTATGATCCTACTAAACAGCTACTTCAATATTCAGCAATCAAATATTTATTTATCAATCATTGGACAGTGGACTATTTGAAAGCTGGCAGGCTGCATGATTCTTCCTTCACCACCTTCTTCCATATGGATTAATTCTTTGTTCTTAACTAAACAAATCTGGGCAAATTACTGAGTAGGCACAAATCAAAGGCCATATTTATATGATGTCATCATGTAGACTTCATACAAAGTATTTTACAGTATTTTAAAACTACAAAAATACAAAAGTATTCTGATATAAAATATGAAGCCTTTTTCATCAACCCTATCAAAAACAATTATTACACAAACCTATTTTATATTTAAAAATACATATTTACAATACATATATAATAAATACTGATAATAATAATAATAATAATAATAATGATAATAATAATAACAATAATAGTAATAACAACAATCACAAACACACAGCACAAACTAAAGTAATTACAATCACTATAAAATCAACAATAATAAAAACAATAAATTTTAGTATTGTAGTATATATGAAAATATATTTCATGCTTTAGTGTGATTAATTGTATAGTTTCAAATGAAACACTTTGTATTTTATAATTACAAATTAAATGTGCAACTTTACATACAATTAATAAAAAAAACCATTATCTAAAAACCTAAATTAATACACAATTAAGTTCATTTAGATTAATCCTATAAGTCAAAATATTTTCAACCTCAACACAGTATATGCTAATAAAACTAAACACAAGCTGTATAAATACATTAGCATATACTGTGTTGAGGTTGAAAATATTTATGAAAATATTTTGAAATATAATGGACTTAATTGTGAAATTAAATAAATAAATTTATATAATTTCTTGTTTTTGTGTTGTTTTAGTTAATATTTGTTGTTGTTACGTGTAGAATTAAATATCGGGTGGGGGAGGATACTTTTGCAAGTAACTGTAAATTACTACACTTTGGTTGGTATGTTCATTTTAGAGATTAGCAGATAAAAAAGAAAAGAAAGTAGAAAACAAAAGAAAAGAAAAAAACCCAAGATAAATCACGATCATGTTACGATCCTGAAATAAATCTAAAGTTTTCTTCGTCCGCCGTTGATGAAATTCTTGTGAAGCTCAAATGACTACAGAATATTATTAGCCTATTTGTCAGTTGCATTTACACCATCCTGAATGTAGGGGATGCTCCAATACCCTCAGCACCCTCACATCATGCAGCACCTTGAGAAGGGCGTTGGAGATTTCCTAAAGCATGATATGTAGTTTTATAGGATTAAAAGCTCTTCTTCTCTGGCCAGATGTGCCTTACCGATCAAATTTGATTTAGTGTCAGTGCTTGTGACAAAGTTAAGCTCAAAGTTAAACGTATAAGGATCCATGCACTCCTTCCATGCCTATTAAGGTTTTTCTCTTTCAAGCTTTTCTGTCTCTCTCTCTCACACACACACACACACACACACACACACACACACACACAAACACACACAAAACTCCAAATCAAATCACATCTCTGAGATTATTTAAATATAAGTCATAGCTAGCTGGCAGTCATGCTGTAATGCCTTAGGTATTTTGACATATAATTATGCATTCATTCATTTTGTAAAGACACAAATTAGCAGTATATCTCAGGTTTATCCTTACAAAATTTATTCCAAATGGGATACCAGTCCATTGCAGGTTACCATGCATACACACTTTCATAGTGTTTTAGTTCACCTTGAAACAGTGGTGTGCAATCGTTTCTACAAAGCACCCGTGTGTGTGCAGGCTTTAATTCCAAACAATCAAGGGCAACACCTGATAGTCAAGTAGAAAAGTTTGGACATCCCTGCAGTAAAAAAACTAAGGACCCTAAAGCAATTAGATAGTATTGCTGTCTATGGCACCATGTGCACGAAGCATATATTCATCAATCCCCATTTTGTATTTATTCTGTTTTAAAACACAAAGAATAAGAGATAGAGAAATGAATAGATTATTCGTATTTTGTCATGCTGAAATGCTTTATTTTTGCTCTCACAATTTCAAAATCATGTATAGTGTACATGTGTATATAGATTTTAAGCAAGCCATGGGTTGAGAGAACAGTATTTTCATCGTATATTTTAATGTATAATGAATTGCAAAAACAGAAAGGCAAGACTCAAAGACCCTGACTGTCTGACTCTATCCTACTGTGTTCTGTTTCCACATTAAGTCGAAGCGGCAACGCATGAGACAAAGCGGACGATATTAGAGCTCTAATAACCATTATTACTGTCTCACACGGTGGGAACGATCACTCAGGTGCCGCTGCTCCATGTCAGGCTGGCAGCGGGAGAGTGACAGCGAGAAACCTCAACCGAGTCGGCTCTAATGATCTGCTCTTCGGTTACCCTGAAAAGAGAAAAAAAAAGATATTATAGGCTTCAACTGGGATTTGGTCTGCGTGTGTGTGTGTGTGTGTGTGTGTGTGTGTGTGTGTGTGTGTACTATATACAGTGTGAGGTGCATTGCCAGCCCATGAGCATCTATGAAAAATATCTTTGTGGTATTTGTGTGCCTTATACAGTGATCTATATTAGCTGATGGATTTAACAGAGTCATGAAGATCCAAAGGCCTGATCACTATAGCTTATGAAACTTTTTATTTGTGTGTGTGTGTGTGTGTGTGTGTGTGTGTGTGTGTGTGTGTGTGTGTTTACTTACTATATACAGTGTGAGGTGCATTGCCAGCCCATGAGCATCTATGAAAAATATCTTTGTGGTATTTGTGTGCCTTATACAGTGATCTATATTAGCTGATGGATTTAACAGAGTCATGAAGATCCAAAGGCCTGATCACTATAGCTTATGAAACTTTTTATTACATTTCAGGCCCAGTTTTAAAGCATTGAACATTAATATTGGGGTAGCAGACATATAAACAAGTCATAACCATAGATTTTAACAATGAAGTAGCCTCAAACAATATAAACTCTCCAATCTCAATTGACGTTGTGTAACCAACATTCATTTAAACTAGCACTAAACTTAAAGAAGCCCATATACACAAGCTAAAAATGGCTTTTGTTATTTGCATAAAAAACTAAATCCCCATGGTGCACATGCTTTTCTTATGAATGTTCTTATTCTTTCTTTAATCCACTTTTATCATTTTGCAATAAGCCATACATTTAAATCAGTTCTGTACATCATAGACACATTGTTTGCGTTCATTCTCTTTTAGATTTGATTGCATTCATTTGCTATAAATCATAATTTATAGAAAAACCCAGCCCAACTTATCTGCTGTTCCATCACCAAGCATGGGGCAGCATGGATCATGCCCCAATGGACCTCAGTAAGTGCTTGTCACAGTTCTGATATTTGTTCATTAGGTCAAATGATTCCTTCGTGGAAGTGCTTGTACCACAATTTTGGAACTATAGTTAAATTAATCTGGACCATGCACACCACCACCACCAACAGTCACGGGCTAGACCTCATTCCATATCTACCTTATCTAACATGTGGCCCATTACGCTATATACTCAGGGATGCAGCACTCTAAACTGTGGTCTATGTGAATTAGTGTAAGTGATATATCAGATAACCAACCCAGCCATTAGGGAGGCACAAGCCAGTGCATTCTTAGTGCCGGTCCCAAGCCCGGGTAAATGGGGAGGGTTGCGTTAGGAAGGGCATCCAGCGTAAAACATGCGCCAAATCAAATATGCGGATCACAAATGAGAAGAAGAAGATATATCAGATAACCAATATCAGCATTTATCTTTCTTTTAATTGAAGTAAAAAAAAGAAAAGATTTAAAGTTGGGTCGTTTTTGTTTGTGATTTTACATCACAAGTGTTATCTCTTATGTAAAACACCTTTGGCAATCTTGAGATAATGAAAGAGTCAGATACTTTTAGCTGTTATGGGTCATTTCACTTCCACTTTATATTGTGTTTATTAGAGGCTTGCAAAAGGAAAAAAAATATATAGCCAGGATTAAAGTAAAAAAATGTAAGGATAAATCATAATGGTGCATACTGTTACAGAATCAGAATCATTGACAATGATCTGGATGATCTGAAGCGATTTTGGTTCAGTAACAGACCCAATACCTTTTATTCTGCTTATGCCACACCAATTTTTGTCAACATCTGTAATTGTACAGAATTAATTGATAGAACAAGTATTTTTTAAACAGTTTATAGTTTATTATATGTTAATGTTATGGAACAACTGGAAGGAATTTTCACTCTTATTTACCAACAAAAATTCTGATCAAGTAAACATTAAAAACTTCACACCTTTTACCTTTGACTGTAACAAAGTACTGACACTGGAGACTCCTTGCAAAAACCTTTTGAGATACTAGTCAAACTGCTGCCATTGCTGCTTTACAACAACATAAAACACCAAGAGGAAAGTGAGAATACACGAGTTCACTGACACCTTTGATTGGTTACTGTCACTTTGATTGATAGGAAAAAGAAATTAACACCATCCCTCACACCCTGAGAGCAGTTTTGCTCTCTTGGTTATGATTCAAAGCTGTGATTTACTGGGATTATTAATTTTCTGTTGACCCCTGTTTTTACACATGGAGAGTTAATTGTTACTTGAGAAACAAACATGTTAGATTGACAAAATGAATTTGAACCTTGCATCAGAAAGTCAGAGTTTTCTCTAAAAAGAAAAAGTACAGCTAAAAAAATTACTTTCCTTTTACTGTCATATCCTTTTGCAATAAATCTTTTAACTAATGTTTAAAGAATTATTTCTGCAACAGAACCCACAGTGAATCATTACTTCGACCTTTTGGTGCTTGGTACTGCATTTGAAAACCAAATGAACCATGTTTTCTCCACAGTGTAATTTATGAAACATAAACCTGTTGCCTAGCAAATAAATATTAGTTACTTGAATAGTGAGAGAATGAAAACAATAAATCATAATTATCTACAAATTTTCTGTCCATTCATATGCTATAAACATGTGATATACAGCAATGAGATTAGGATTTATACTGGTTCTGTGCTAGATTCTATAGTAATATTTTGGTTTAAAACCAAAATGTAAATACATTCTGAATAGAATATATAATGAATAAAAAAAATAAATGAATATAAAACAGGTCCGGTAAAAGATGCAAATGAACGTAGTACAAATACTTTGTTACTGTGCTTAAGTAGATTTTTCTGGTATTAGTACTTTACTTCACTATTTATTTATCATTTTTACTTTATTAAAATTTTAGTAGTACTTCTTCTTACTACTTCTTACATTTTCAAACCAGGCTCGTTACGCGTTAATCTATTTGATAATATGATCAATATTTTTTCTTTCCATTGCTAGTTTTCAGCCTATTAACCCATTTCTTGTCATTGCACAGCTTTTTCAAACTTCTACTGGAATACCTTTTCCTAGTTATCATGCACCACAGACATAAGTTAGCCCACGAAGCTAACAATAAGCAAGACAGAGGCAGAGGTGGCAAAAGTACACACATCATTTACTTAAGTAGAAGTACAGATACTTATGTTTTAAAATACTCGGGTAAAAGTTGACGTACTGATTAAACAGATAGATAGATAGATAGATAGATAGATAGATAGATAGATAGATAGATAGATAGATAGATAGATAGATAGATGTAGCCAGGTGTAGATAGATAGATAGATAGATAGATAGATAGATAGATAGATAGATAGATAGATAGATAGATAGATAGATGTGATAGCCTCGTGGGTTAATGTCAGTATCCCCACAAGGATGAGTTTGAGAGTTTGATTCCTGGTCGAGCTGGTTGCTGTGTTGGTAAATAAAACTTCTGAACCTTGTCCCCTCTGAAAACATTTCAATTCTGTGTTGGATTAATTTCTAGATTTCCTGGTCTTTAATGAAAGATAACTCCACCAAAATAAGCACTTGTGCCTGAACATGGTCCTTAATAAAGTCCACGCTGCTCCAAAAAGCACACATGCTTTTCAGCAGTGGTCACTCAGTGGTGTAAGGCTTGTGCCTCATCTAAACGTGCTTCCAAGTCTGATCTCTTCCATGGTTCAGTGGGTTAAGGCTGGTGCCTCACTGATGGTGAGGATCAGGGTTTGAATCCTGCTTGCTAGTTGCGATGTAGGTTATGTTCCTTCTTTCTTTAGCTTTATATTCTTGTGTTGATGGTTTAAACTTTAAAGGTAGATATAACTGCTCTAAACTTTTGTACGTCGCTCTGGATAAGGGCGTCTGCTAAATGCCGCAAATGTAAATGTAAATGTAAACAACCTTCCGGCCTGTCTTCCCTGATGGTTCAGTGGGTTAAATCAGGTTTCTTGCTTTTGGTCGGGTTCAGGGTTCGAATCCCGCTTTCTGTCTGCCAGTCACGATCAGGATTCACGTCCTACATCTTTCTTTAGCGATATATTTGTGTTTTTAATGGGTTGAAAAAAAAAGATAGACCTGCTCTAAATAAGCTTCCTAGCCTGTCCTCACCACTGGTTCAATGGGTTAAGGTTGGTATCTTGCTGGTGGTAGGGATCATGGTTCGAGACCAGTGTTTTCTCTTAGATCATGATGGTAGAGGGTCAAAACTACTACTTCATATACAGTGAGACAGAGACATTTACTAAAAGAGACACAGAGACAATTAAATAGAAAAAATTGAGAGACAAAGCTAGCGAGATATAGCCACTTCCTGTTGGAAGTGTTTATCCTGAACGACTCTTAATGATCTCATTTATTAAATGAGCAGTAGTGAGTTTGTGCTTGCTCAGGTGCCCAAAACTGGCAGCTTGGAGGTGTTAAACATGTATCATATGTACAGCATGTGATATGTATGTAAGCATATGTACAGTAATTAAATATAAAGGCTATATCAGTGCAGAGACGTGTGGACATCATTAAGAGCCTTTGCTATGTTTCCACACGGACAGTTAATGAGGTGATACCGGAGAGACTGCACCTCTTCAAGTCAAGTCAGGAATATATAAAATTATAGACATTTTACAGATTTAAATGATGTATTGTTTTTATCGGTACGATCAATAAAGACAGTAATTTAGGTTTGTGTCACCATTATGAGGGAAAAACCCACAAAACGCCACCTAGAGGGTAAATTGTGATTATCATGGCGGATTTTGGTGTTTGATTTGAGACTCAGAAATAAAACGTATAAATCTCGACCTCGGTTAACACAACAACCCTATTAAGTCGACGTTTTTGAATGAGTCAGACGTTACACACCATGCTAACAGTGCATGCATTTCTCCCTATAAGACTAAAGTAGTATAGATCATATTTAATTTAAAAACAAATATAACTCTAAAAACACTTTAGGTTTAGTCCTGAATACAGAAACAGATATATATATTAGCGTTAAACAGTCACAGGTAGTTACAAGTCATTATCATAATGTTTCTTTAGCTCATCATTAACTCTAAGTAAACCTGAAGGTTTTTCTTTCATAGTAAATCCTCTTGAGAAAAAATCTTTTAACTATTCAATGAATCCTTTGAGAGTGTAGTTTTTTCTCTGTAGATATAATGTATTGTCTGATTGTATAAATCCGAAGCTCTGCTGACTGCACATACATCAATGCTATTGGATTTCTTACAAAATTTTAAAGTTATATTTGTCTTTAAGAAACAACCTTGCTCATTTTAATAACTACTGACCCTAAAATCTGAAAACTGAATGGGGTCATTTATTAAAAACTTATTTTAGTTAGTTAAGCCTGAATGGTTATACGTATAATCTGCTCAGTATGGGAGGAAGTGCAACTGAAAGATGTGTCATTATTTTCGTGGAATTTATTTCTGTCCAATTCCTCAACATCGTTACCTCTGTTTCATCAGGAGCTCTCAGAGGTTGTTCAAGAGAGAAATATCCTGGATGTCTGGCAGCTGCAGAAGACCAGACATGATCAAGATCATCTAGGTCCATCTTCAAAAAAAAAAAAAAAAAAAGAAACACTGGAAATATCGATCTGCTCTGGGCAAGACATCATATCAGCCAAAAACTGGATGATCTATTATATCTGGGGAACTGAAACCAGAGGGGAAAAGACAGAATGAGACAATGTTCTACTCTTTCTGTGCCGGATCCAGTTTGTCGTTTCTCTAACAGTGTCTTTTGAAGCGACAAGTTAAAAAAAAGAGTTTCTGTTTTAGATCTGAATTCAATGGGTTTTGTCACGGTGAGCGATAGAGCATCTCTTTGAAATATCACTTCTTAGCTTTCTCGGTGTGCTCAGCACATTTTTTTTAAGCTGTGTGTGTAGTGGTGGAATCTCAATTAGCTATTGCTATTGTGGATTAACTCCGCTGCTTACAAAGGGTAATTGCACGACTTGAAGAATTTGCGGTTGGTAATGTGGGTCATCCTAGAGCAATACCCATTTAAAAGATAGCACTATCACTTTTAATATACGCTGAGTCAATAAAGTAAAACAAATTTAAATACAACTAGGAATGGCCTGTAACACATTGTTTGAATGGCACCGAAGGCATTTGTAAATAAATGTTGAACGATTGATGAACGATTTATGGCAGAAGTTTGTTATAAGACCTTAAAAAACCAGAGACTCTTTGCCATTCTAATCAGTGTTGTTTAATTTCCTTCAACTGCAGCTCAGATGTTGTACATTGTATATTAATACCTGCATTATAAATATTAAGAAACTTTTGTTATTTTCTGGCTTTGTAGTTTGAGGATCATTCATTCAGAAGACATAAGGGCTTAAGGTGTACTGGAAAGCACTTCATAATTGTTTTGCATGCAGATGGAGCACGATTCTAGATGAAGAGCACACTTTTCCTCTGTTTTTCTATGAAGTAGATGCAGTAAGAACACTTTTCCAAAGCTACGATGAGAGTCAGACACTTCAGAAATGAAAAGCATTATGAACTCAATGTCAGCGAAGACATTAGAATAAATATGTACAGATTATTACCTTCTTTAATAGTCGACCTATAACGATAGCTGACTGTTTTGGACTCATCTTTTTCCTCGGCGGGCCCAGAAACAGTGCATTGACACCCGGACCCAAGTCCAAGTAGTCAGCCAACCTGAGGGTGGTACATCACATAACAGAATAAAACAAGATTACCCTAAACATTTTGACAGTAGGATGGCACCAATCGTCCAGATTATAAATGTGTTATGAGAGAAGACCCGGTCCAATCATCATTCAGATCAAGTGTTATCAAATTCACATATTCAACATTTTAATTTTTCTCTTGGTTATAATTGAACCATATTTGTAAATATCATCCTCGCAGTTTTTCTGCACATTTGGTTGATTTCTTCTTCAAACAGTCTCAAATGTATTTCAAAATGTTCCCCATGGTCTTTAATGGCACCAACACATCGAAAGCATTTTTCCTCCAGTTATAATACATTATCTTGTTACAGCTATTTCACTCTTCCGTTTATGTTCTATATCTTTCAGTAACACCATAGTATACGCACTTAACACTGAATGTGGGAGGAACAGTGTTTATTCCGCCTTTACAACACGCCTCTAGGGGATATAAATGACGGGTCTAAACTATGAAACTGAACAAGCCGGTTCACAAGACTGCCCTTTTTAACAAGCTGTTGGCCCTGAGACACATTTTTTCTTTCCCTGTCTGCTGATCTTTCTGCACAAATATAAAACATATCCCAGCTTCCAAGTATGTCGGAAAGAGCAACACCTTTAAAAAATGTAATGTATAGACCACTAGGTCTGAGAGACATACAGATAAAAGGCTAGACCATTCACTAGCCAGTGCATCAGTGTCAGATGCATTAGTCATTACAGTCAGGTAGTGAGAGATAACATTAGATTTAATGCAACCGCCACCATGCTTTATTGTGTGGTTGGAGATTCCAGGGTGATGAACACTGTAGAAATTCTTCACATGCCAGGCCAAAAAAAATGCAATTTTGACTAGAGAATGCTTTACCGTAATTTGTCAAACTCTGTTCCCTTTTTTTGTTCTACAGTGATGTAATATGACAAAATCTAGAAAAAAAGATTAAGAGGCAGTGAAGGCATTTTGCAGCCTATGTGTATGATCAAAATTGTAGATAAATAGGTGAATCTGGGAGTGAAGGAACAGCTTGTACGCCTTTGCAACGACACTTTTCAACTGGAATGTGCTGGCGGACACGTCGCTGACGGCATGAGAAAATGAGTTACGGGATAGAAGTGCTTAAGTAGAGCCATTATTTTAGGTATGATGTCAAAGTGCCAATTTTCATCGACATAATCACCCGCTAATGGATAGATGACAGCCCAACCGCTCGGACCTGAACCCATAAGTATCACCATCTCCGTTAAATCCCTCTCAATTAGCCTGAGAATACCTTTCACTGGTGACGGATCAATCAACGTGATTGACTAGCGGCTACGGCGAGGAAAGAGTTTTCTTCCTAGCCAAGCATTTCTTTGTGTGGGCGGCTATTCATGAGTCCATTTTAAAATGTGTCCTTGGACATAGAAGAAAAGTAGATCCTTGTATTTAATGGTATTCAGACCATGTCCTGCAGCCTCTTTGTGTTTTACATTATTAATTAATTTATTAATTTATTTATGTATTTGCTTGTTTAATAATGAAATACCAAGCACTTCATTAATTAAATTGTGGACTATGAACACTGGAATGTATCCTGCAAGGTTATTCTATATTTGAGAAGCCATGTCATTCAGTATAAATATAAACTTTACCACTGTAGCAATCTAGCGTTTTCTTTTTCCTTCTTTTTTTTCCTTTTTTTTTTTTTTTTTTTTTATTTTTTTTTTAAAACCCCCGGGTTTTTTTTTTTTTTTTTTTTTTTAGATTTTATTTAAAACTCCCCGGATTTGTTGTGTTTGGAATTACATGATTAAATCCCAAAAAAATCTATTATTTATGGCAAAAAAAAAAATATTTCAGACTACAGTTACTTAAAATGAGTGAATGAATAAATGACAAGATGAAAAATAAGACATTTGTTTTATATTTGACATATTTTACGTTGAATAATTCAGTATTATAAAAGTATATAGAGTTGATTAAATATTAAAATTCTGACGATATCCACAATTTTAATAAAAAAAAACTAATATCGTATTGTTCTATATGTCAGTGACAGAAAAAAAATGACTATAACTTTTATAATTAAATTTTTTATATTAATTAAAAAAAACGAGCCAAAAATTTTATATTAAATACTTTATATTATATTTTTAGATTATATACTCCCTGGCCACAATAGGAACAACAATTTGTACCACTGCTATGTTGTTTGTATCGATAAAACCCCATTGTAGAGTCGGATTTCCGTTCTTCCCCAACAATATTTAAATATGATGATGTCTTCTGCTTTGTTGTAGCTTATCTGCCTCAAGGGTTAAGGTATTATGCATTCTGAGATTCTTTTCATTTAACCATGGCTTTAAATACTGATTATTTGATTTTCCTGTAAGCCTCTTGTCCTGTCTCATCAACAAGGCATTTCTGTCTTCACTGGAGGTTTTATCAGTATAAACTCTAGAGACTCTAAAGCAGGAAAAGTGCAGGAGCTCAGCGTTTTCTAATATACTCAATCATGTTATCTGAATATTCTTTTTCAATCAAGATAGGTCAATAAAACCAGCTTGCTTAGAAAAAAAGTCAATATTGTCAATATCACACTAAAAACTATAAGGCAAAATTAGTTATTGAACAAATAACAAAAAAAGTCAATGCTCCTATATCTCAGTCTGCTTGAGGGAAAATAATGATTTCATGCCACATTCATCATAATGCCTTCAAATAAGTGCTTAATGTTTTCTTTTAATAATTCCATCAAAAGCAGCTGGATAAGAAAATTATCCAACACTTATATAAACTCGCCCAGATGCTGATTTTAGGAAATACATTATAGCTTGTTGCAACCATGTGTGATCCTGAAGCACTGATGGAAAATTCATATTGCAGTCACAGTACAGCACCATTTCAAAGTTCTGTCTGACTGGCTCCTGCTGCTCCTCTCTCTCATTTTGTCCTTTTCCTTTTCTGATAGCATAGTCATTTACTCCATGATTGGTCAAGATTAGGAAGTCTAGCAGATGACACAAAATCATTTCGGGGTTTTTTTTTTTCTACTTTTTTTCTCCCTTACAAACCAAACGTGACACTTTAGACACTTCCAGGCCTGAGCACATTTTAACATCTTACCTGATAAAGTCGGAATAAAATCCAATAGGGGACAATAAGGGGTTGCTGTTATAGGGAAATTATTAACGATGGCACATGATGCACTAAAGTAAAGAAGTCGGTTATTATCTAATACCCGCATGTCCGTAACGTCTTATCCCTTATACCACAGCTAACGATGAAATTTTTGAATGTAGTAATAAAATTTGTGTTTTTTTGTTTTCATTTATAGTGACATGTTTAACCATGTGGTCACAAGAGATTTTTTTGATCTCTTTCACATTCAATCGTTATACAAGTCGTTTCTCGTCAGGTCTCTTGGCGCCTTGATGGTAATAAGACAAAAGACAAATGAACAAAAGACAAATTTGAAACGAGCAAAGGTGCTCTGTTCTTTTTCCTTGATAAATCTTTTTACAGAAGATGTTGAAATGGTTTCGTTTAATATTTCTTTTCCTTTTCAGTATACTTTTTCCTGAGCTCTTACAATAGAAACAAGAAAACCGATTACGAAAGCACATGAACTTTTGCCACTTACGTCTGACCGATTCGATTTAGGAAGTCAAGTCAAGTCAAGTCAAGTCAAGTCAAGTCAAGTCAAGTCAAGTCAAGTTTATTTCTATAGCGCTTTTCACAACGGGCATTGTTTCAAAGCAGCTTTACAGACATCAACAGTTAAGGTGAATGGTGTGTATTTATCCCTGATGAGCAACCATGGTGACTGTGGCAAGGAAAAACTCCCTTAGATGTTATGAGGAAGGAACCTTGAGAGGAACCAGACTCAAAAGGGGAACCCATTCTCATTTGGGTGACATCAAGAGTGTGATTATAGTCACATGAGAACTAACATGAGTATTGAATGAATGAGAATCCACCAGCACTAAATCATATTTGAACAGCATTGTGTCATAGATTCGTATTCTTATCCTGAAGAAATAACTTGTTTTTGGTCTATTATACAGTAAGTAAAAGCGTCTTCTGATGCAAATATGTGACTGTTTGGTTAAAAAACCTGTCCATCATCACAATAGAATAGGTCTTTTAATATTTGTTCCTGTCACTCAGGCAATAACTATGTGTAGACTGGAACATGTTGAAAGCTGTGAAACAATAAATGCTTCCCTGCTTTAAAACACCTGCCTAAGTGACTGATAGGCTTAATAATTCAACAAGGAGCTGACTTAAATGTGCTGGAGCAGTAAAACCAGTAAAAGTGTGCAGAGGAAACAGGACTGGACTGAATCCCAGTGCACAAAAGTGACAGACATCAACATCTTCTGGCTGGAAGATCTATGCAGTAATTAACTGCTATTTAATATTGCATATCATATCTGGGAAATAGTGTGTGTGTGTGTGTGTGTGTGTGTGTGTGTGTGTGTGTGTGTGTGAGTGAGAGAGCTGATCATGACTGCTAGGTGGAGCTCGAACACTGCTGCAGTCTCAAGTTCTCCTCATCCTCCTTGTGTTTTTAACAGGGTTGCCAGATTGGCTAAATTGGTTTCCTCTTTCCAATATTTTGTTATGAGGACACATTAGGTAGTGCCTAAGGCCTAATAAGGAAATATGTTGCATTTATATAAAGTGCTATTCTTAAGTAAGCACAGATGCAATCATTTGTGTAAAAACAGACTAAAAAGGGATTATTATTGCACAAGTCTGCACAATTTGCTATTGGAAAAGTGGCCCCTGATAACGTCCTCAAAAGGTGCATTTAATACAGAAGATGCCATTACAAGTTTTTCTATATGATTCATACTGTGTTAAAGTAATGGGGAGAAAATACATGGGGCCCGAAAACCCCATTCAGCGGATGATCCTGTCTAAAAAAAACAGACTTCCTTGAATTAGCTTCTGATCAATATCCTCTACAATTCGAACAAGAATGAACGAACGAACGAACGAATGAATAAATGGATGAATAAATGAATGAATGAATTCATTGATGAATGATTGGATGTAATTTTAAAGCTGTGAAACATATATATAAGCAATATTAATTGCTTATTGAACGTGAAGACGCCATTGTCAGATATAACACACAGCACATCGTTTTGCAGAATATAAACACATAAAAAATGAATAGAGGAATGTATCGTTTATTATATAATGATGTTGAAAGAAAACCTGATGACCCCAGGAGCATCAACAATGGCGTATTAAAGAGCATCGCAGCATTGCAGGATTGAAACTGAATCTTCAGGAACAGACTTGATGATTGCTGTTAATAAAACACACACCTACACGGTTTTAGAAGAGTCCTTTTTGAAATGTCTACTGCTTAAATACAAATTGAAGAGGGGAAAAAAATCCAAAGAATTTATGATGGCTTGTTGGATTGCCTGACTTTTGAAACATCTGGCAACCCTGCCCAGCTCAGCTCATTCCCGCAGTCCGCTCGCGCTGAGACTTCACTGATCTGCGCGTGTGTTTCCGCGGAGCCGCGCGCGCACAGACGCACGAGTGTTCCTGGAGCTGCTTTATGTCACGGCGTTGTTTTTGATTTTTATTTATTTATTAGTATTATTATTACTATTAAATCCGTCCGATTTATTTTTGTTGTTGTTGTTGTGCATGCACTCAAAGGAAAAAAAGGAAAAACCTGAGGACACCGGACGAAGCCGCTGCTTCTTCATTGAGTCTGCAGGGAAGGAGCGCGCGCGATGCGGCCGCGCCGCCGGAGACACGGTGAGCGAGCCGGGGATATGTGCGCGTGATAGAGAAAAAACAAGGAAACAAACAAACAAACAACTGGGATTGTTTTTTTTTTTCACGTGCATTTTGTTAACTCAAATACTCAGTTTTTTTTTTACACATTGGACTTGCGGCGCTTGGAGACAAACCCGAAGGTGCAGGAACGCGCGTTTTTGGGTTCAATATACGTATTTTCCGCGCTCACCTGGGTACTGAATTTATTGTGCAAAAAAGAAAAATATAAACAGTTTACATATTAACACGTTTTCCCTAACGATCCTATCATTCATTTCTGTGCGCTCGAGCCGTGGAAGTTGATCGTGGGGCGCGCGCGGCCGCGCTCTGTAATCATTAATCAGTGGTTAAAGGTTTTGGAAAAAGAAAAAAAAAACCTTCGAGCAGATGAGAGAACCTCACGGAACAGACTGAACGCACCAAGTGGGTTTTTTTTGGACCACCATCCATCCATCTATCCATTCATCCATCTATCCATCCAGAGTCCATCCACCTGAGCAGTCTATATATCAATATATAGAGAGAGAAATATAAGGTAGGATGAACCGAGCTTTGTGGAATTGAAATGTATTGATCATATGCATTAAAATGATTAGATTGGAATTTAAAAGGTGCTCTCTGTATATGTGTGTGTGTGTGTGTGTGTGTGTGTGTGTGTGTGTGTGTTGGTCTGATTGGTTAGTTAGAAGCAGCAGTACATTTTTCTGGAGTCAATGAGGATCAATGATTCATGTGATGAATGGGAGGAATGCTGATGAGTGTCATGTCAAGTGTTTTACTACAGTAAATGCAAGCGTGCATGCACAGAAATCTGGGCGGAAATGAAACGTAAGGTTTGGTTGTCATTGTTGGAGAACATTTTGGTGACCAAACGAATCAAAGGTAAAACATTGGAAGGTTTGTGAGTGTGTGTGTGTGTTTTGTTATGCATGACAGAATGGACGCTCGAGAGCAGCTGCTCTATAACGAGAGACGGACAGATCAGACCAGCGATGATCATATTTTTCATGATCTCATTGACTGTCATTCTCCCAGTAAAACGAATGCATTCAGCGGTCAAACGTTCATGCGTTCGTCTTGAGGAATCGCCTCATTCAGGAGGCCAGGGTTGATGTTGATGTGGAGCCTGTCCTGGGAATATTCAGTGCAAGGTTGGAACGTCATGCGAGTCCAAAGCCGAACGAAGCAAACGTTGACACTGAGATAAATCTCGCTCATGATTGGACGGATTGGATTTATACAGCAGCGTGGTTTTTTTGTTATAAAAAAAGGGCAGGGGTAAAATCACAGATGGGGATTGCTTCCTAGAACATTTTTAGAATATGAAAAGAATTGCAAACAGGATGCTTGGAACTCTGTGTGCCTGTGCTGTGACATTCTTGAATCAGAATTGAGGTGCATCACTACGTGGTATGATTACACACACTTCCTCACTCTGATTAGGTTCCTAACACTTTATAAAGCGTGAGTTGATTCTACAGGTACAAACATTCAAGGTTTGGCGTTACAACACGTTCGTTTTAGTCATTTATAATTTTTTCATCACTTTAATTTTTTTATAAATTGCATCTATAACATAATCTCATCATACCCATAAGAATAAATCTCATTCTCATCTGATTTTATTCACTCTTCCCACTTTGACAGAATTATGTCATGTCATATATTCCTGGTATGTGTCATCATGATATACACCTCAATTTTCTTACTAGAGTGGAAGGAACGTATTTTTATTTCTATTCATAATTCAGAGGAAATTTCCCGAACATTTATTGTTGAAAAAATCTTTTTTTAGAGCAAAAAACGAGCCATAAATATTTCATTTAGTAGTATTTTCTCAAAAAGACAATAATAATTATTGAATAATAATTTAAAAATATTCAAAATTTCTTTTTGGGAAATAAAAAAATGTTATCGGAATATGTTTGGATTATTATTTAGGAATTATTATGAAAAATAATCCAAAAATATTCTGATAAAAAAAATTTCCAATGAAAAAAAATCCAAAAATTCTAAACAAAGCTAAAAAAATGGGTATAAATTCCTCTGTATTGTCTCGCTTTAATTAAATAATTATTATGTTCAACAGAAGATTACAAACTAGCATGTCCAGTATCTAACGTAGCTCAATTAAATCCAAATGGCATCCTGTGTTTTGGTCCAGAATGCTCATTAAGCACTTTCGGCTATTATATGAGGAGACATGGCTAATAGCAAAAAACGCTTCTCCGTCATGAATATGTGTGTAAACCTGTATCAGATGTAATGCTAGTTCTAAAAAATGCAAGAAAAGTTGACCAGAAGTATTGATTGCCAACCACTGCACTACTCTATAGTATTTATAACTATCATTTCTGGCGCTTGGCGTATGTGATTGTGGGTAGGGGTCATTACAAGACTCCCCCCTGCTTCTAATAACTTGTCCACCGTTTCTCAGTACCAGATTCCATGCAATAGACAATAATATGTATGGGTGCATATGGGTGAGTGTGTGTGTGTGTGTGTGTGTGTGTGTGTGTGTGTGTGCCCTTATATTGCATAGAGAGCAGTTGACCTCGGCCCTTCTGTATCAAGTGAATAGCTGTTGAGTGTTTAGCTGTTAATGCCTCTCTAAATGACCAGAGAACCTCGGCAGTTACCTCAGCAGTTAACAAACCATTAACCCAGACCTTATCTGAGGGTCCTGGGAAGGAGGTGTGCTGCCTTTTTGGAACAGCAGTGGAAGAAAAAGGGCAAAGGAGTGAGGTGTGCTTGGATGAGTGTAGCAATTTTATTGCTCTTCAAGCTTAGATGGAAGTAAAAAGAAAAGACAACACATACCTTCATGCATTTATAGTGTTCATTTATTCATCCTTAGTAACTGCCTGGTCAGGTTAATGGTGGTTTAAAAATAGCTAAAGCAATGCATGTGCAAAACATTAGTTTGAGAACAGTTGGGAACTTGGATTTAGCTGAAGTTGAGGAACTGCCTGAGCTTGAATTCATGACAATTACTGATATATTTCTACCTGTTTTATTCCAATGTTCATATCTAATTTAAAAAGAGACCCACTCTACTTCGAGTTCAAATAAAGATATAGATACTGACATTTGGAGCATAAACAGATACAGATAGTGTCATTGTGTTACACCGGGACTACAGGAGTTCTAGACGCTTCATAATAACTCTATGTAAGTGAATCTGCTTTAAATAAACCTCACAATGACTTCCCTCCTAATCAGCCATGTCATACTATTTTTTTTATCCTGATTTCCTGCAGTTTTTCATGAGGAAAATTGATCTCCTCTCCTGGACTTTTGACCCCATCTGGTCGAGGATTAAATCAGAGGGGCTGCACTAATCGATGATTACCGGGTTGGGGAGGGGCTTATCTGCACTGATGATGTTTGAAGATCGGGAAGTGTCACACTGTGGCTAAAGTGCAATGAACAGATTGTGCTCAATGGATTGCCAAGAACGCCTCTCATCATAAACCACCCCACTAATACTCAGTGTATATATATATATATATACATATATTGTATTGTTGTCAGCTGAATTATTCTGTCTCTTGCTTTGCCTGCCATTGCACTCAGGGTTGCAAAGATCCCTGAGGTACTTATGATGAATTTTTTAAGGTTCTGCCACGTCTTTAGTGTGTTTGCATTCCCCCCCTCCTGCTACATGATTTAGCTCTTCTTACATTAGCTGGTGTTTGGTTTCTCCCCTAATGAGGCCGATTTATAACCGCGCAGGTTAATTCCAAAGCCCTCAGACATCGAGCTCTGTGATTCGTTAAGCCCGTTTCCACTACTTCCATATGGAACAATGTCATTGGCTTTCATGCTGTTCCTGGTTTTAGCTCCCCGAAGACCTCTTCATTCGTTCAAGTAGATCTTTTACGCCCATTAGATTTCTGAAAGGTGTTACAGGATAAAACGAGGCATGCCGCTTCTCCATTAGCTCTGTCGGATTTAGCGCAATTACGACGGACCGTTGAGATTTTGACTTGGCAGGCAGATGACAATGAAAACACGATAAAATAAGAAGTGTTCCATGTCACATGACGGGACAATGAAGATCATCTAACCATAGACCTGCTGTATCATTTACATTTCACCATTACTGTATTGGTTGCTGTCTTGTAAGTTATTTTTAATACTATGTCACAATTCCGGTGGTTTTTAAATGAGAATAAGTGCTGAGATTTTAGGGAAAATAATTCTGACACAATCAGCGTTTTGTCATTGGCTCTTTTTCTTCGTCGTGGCACTAAATCTTCTAAGACCGCCAATTTCAACTTTTTTACAACATGCAATTTCTGTCCGGAACAGCAAAATCAAGCAGGAATATAAAAAAAAAAACAAAAAAAAAACGGTAGAGTGTAAAAAAAGCTTTACTCTAGAGAACTTTAGTGTGTCTCAGAGCTAAGAGTGAGAAGAGTGCTTTTGTGTTATTTTACTAATTCAGCATGAGGCGGATTCTCAAAATAACAGAGCGTTTGCCTTTGGGGGGTGGAGAAATCGGTCAGTGTTTCTCCTGAGAAACTTGATTTAATAAAGCAGTTGTTCTCTATATGTTGTAATGAGACAGAAATGCAGTCGTCTGCTCTCCCACTTTTCAAAAGTAAACCTGATCTTGGGTCAGCTCTTTAAGGTTCTACGAGGAACATACGCGTAGGGTGAATTCAGGGCTGAGGTCAGTTAATACTGTATATAAAGTTAATCAGCTCAAGGCCATGGCAGGCTTTGGTATAAAGATAAAACTCTTTGAAGACAAAGATGCACAGATACACAGATACACAGGAACTCAAATGTGGTTTTCCTGTGCACAATTTCTGAGTGCAATTATAAGGAAAAAACTATGTTGCATGGCCACATAACAAGACTTCAGTTATCCAGAACAAGCAGTGAACCATCTTCCTTACAAATCCTGTCTGGTGGTGAAATAAAACTAAATAAATTAGAAAGAAATCTGCTTTTGCGTGGATTTTAGCTTCCTTTTCCAAAACAATGGGACCATGCACTTTTTTCCCCCCAGTTTGCCGTCCCACAGCATGACCCTTGTTCTTAAATCCATTTCAAATTAAAAAGTCCTGCCTCCCAGCTGGAGCAAATAAGGTTGTTAGCGAGAGACATACAGCTATTGTCATGCAGCATATCTCCGTCAGATACAGTTTTAGGGAGGAGAGCAAGTGAAGGCCAGCTTCCCAAAATAAACATCTCCCTTCAGGAGGGAATCGAACTCGTTTGCCTCACGTACTCGCCACGTCCCGATATGAGCGCGAACACCTGGTTGGAAGAACAAATCTTGTGATTAGGAGCGGTGAAGTGACATTTAATTGTAAAGCTCACCGATCTTGTGTGCCCACCCACAACGACGCAACACTGTTCAATTAAGCTGTTCAGGATCATCCATTAAGTCCAATTAGTGCAAGGCTATAATTAGCCACAGCGAGGATCGTGGCGAAGGTGAACAAAAAGACGAATATAACTCCATATCATTGTGAGCTTCTGAACAAAATCAGACAAAGAAAATTGCAAGTCAGTTATCATGCTAGTTTGGTTTAACATGTATTGCTAAGTTGCTAAAAATACCAGAGATCTATGACGATGTTTTTTTTGTCAGAAAAATAGCTTTGTTTATGAGTTTTAACAGGTAATTTGGTTTGACTGCAAATGGTGTCAGCTGCTCTGGCATTCGATATAGCCATTTTCTAGCTTCGCCATCCACATACATTCTGTTTAATTAACTAAATGAATTGCTTGCCCAGGAAACCGATTACAAAGGAAAGAGGCGCCTACAGCACCTGGTACAACAAATTGGTTGCGTGTGTATGTTTGCACCCAGACATTTCCGTTCGTTTTTTTTGTACATGTTTTTTTTAGCTGCTAACATGTCTATTTTATGTGTTTGTGCCAACTCGGATTTGTAAAGGATTCATTGGTCACAAGTTGACTCCTAGCTCCTCAGATATGAATAAAAAAATATGATTCTATCAGCATTCTTTGCTTGAGCCTGCTGGAGTACACAGCATCAGTTCTGATATATACCATCTGCATGAGCCTGCACAACAATCCATCTCATTCTGTATCTGCCTCTGTCTCTCGGCCAAGAATCGGTCCGATCAGTAAGGTGACATCAGTGAGCCCTCAAGGGCTTGTATGTGACAGGAAATATAGAGAACGTGCTTGTGTGTGAGCGTTTTTCCGACCCAGAGTGACAAGTCAAGCATCTATTTTGCCTGGAACGAAATCACTGCATCGCATTTCTTTAATGCATTAGGGCCGGCTTGGCGAAGGAGTAGAGCCTATAGTGGGAGCAGCTGCATCTTGTCTGAGACAGTAGTCTCGAGTGGAGATGAATTTTAGATTGACGCTTGGCAAACACACATAAACTTCCACAAGCAAACTCTCTGGCTTAAATAGCTTTTTGGCTGAGCTTTGTTTTCCCAGGTCAAGTCTGGATCACTTTTTAAGTATACAACAGAAAGATTAAGAAACCAAACAATCCAGGGAAAGTTTTGATAATTACCCCTAGGACAAATAGGATGAGCTGAGAGCGCTGTGTTTATGTTGGCATCAAGGCTTACTTTTTTTCATAGAGCGAAGCTGTTAATGTGGGCAGTTGAGCCAAGGCTAAAGTAGCATTGTTTTCTGCTACTCTGTAGGTCAGAAAGCCATTTTTAATTTATTTCATTTTTTTTGTCGGAAGCAAGGTTATGTTTTGGTTTCATGTTGAATGCTTAAGGCACTATGCTTCCTTACTTAACAAAAGAAGTTAGAAAGACAGTTGAGCCTATAAGAGGTTCAGCCAAAGCCAAAAAAAGCCAAAGCACCAGGAGGTCCTTGAAATATTTCTCTTGGTTGAGTCATGCTGTCATCTTTTCTCTCTGTTGTTGAAGAGGGGGTAGGATGGAGGGATATGGCACAGTAATGCAGAAAATGCCATGGTGTGCAAGCTCCCGGATGAAAAGAAAGGCTTCCTTTCTAACCCTGCTTTTGTGTGAGGTGTGAACTCCGGCGCTGGCGCTCCATAATGAAGAGGATTAAGTGAATCAATTCCAGCTCCGCTCTCTCATCACCCGTCCGCCCCCAATTACGCCAAGTTGTGCGGTTCGGCCCAACGCCGCACTGCCAAATGGGGATTTACCCCTCAGCTGCGGGGTGTTAGTGCAAAAGGCAGACGGCTGATATCATGGAGATGCCTGGGCTTCAGCTCGGGCCTACTGGGCATGCTCCAGACACAGCTAGGCAAACAATGAGTCAGCCTTTCATTTCTTTGACTTTCAGTGATATTGGAAGGGTTTGGAGGATATGAAGGTGCCCATATGGGCTGCTATGGGCCCAGCTTTTTGCTTTCTTTTCTATCCATTTTTTGAACAATAGACTGTGTTTAGGTAGCTATTTCTCCATCTTTATTCATTGTAGGCTTGGGTTTTTTACGATTTTTTTTAAGGTTTGATAGAGAGCATAGTGACAGAACAACCACAGCTTATACTTTTTACTTATTGCTAATTGGTAACTAAAAGCTGAATTCTGTGTTAAAATATTTTGTATTTATTCTTATTGAAAATCAGCACATGATTTTAAAGCTTGTGGCCAGAAAAGTGCCTGGATTGATCCTAGCCTTTTGTTTGTACTGATATTAACTAACACCTGACAAGTTGAATCAGGAAGACTAGATTAACTGTAGTGTATTAGATGGCAGAGAAATGGCATCCAGCTAGACTGGGATTAGGAACCACTGGGTTCAGATGTTTTAGCCATCTGGCTATATCTGCAGGCTCAGGCATGATCCGATCTGGGACACTTCCCACCATCCAGAAGGTGCTTCTGGGTGGAACAGTGCCCATCTGGGCTGCTTTGAGATCCGTTTTTTGTGTTATTGCTTCTATAAGGATATAGCTACAGCATTATACTGCAAGCATAATGTTATTTTGTACCTTTAGTATTAATGTGATATATGGTATGTAATGCACATTGAAGAATTTAATAATTCATATTTATTAATACATAATTAATAATAATAATGAATAAAACAAATATTTAAATTCTACAGTTCCCAATATCAAGGAACTGTAGAATTTAATCATTTCATTCCAAGAATGTAGCGAGAAATTGGTTAGAATGGGCACAAACTTGTCAGAATGATACAAAGGTTATTGATTAGTCTGATGAAGACTCTTCGATAAGATGAAGGGGCTTGTTTTTGTGTTAACAATTGCCTGGAAACAGCGTCTTCAAGCTCTCCCTGAGCCTGGTAAATAGACAGGATAGGTTTAACTCACAACAACTGTAATTTATGCTTCCAATTCCAATAAGAGCTCAAGAGGGCATGATGTACAAGCAGTTTGCCAAAACGAAGACACCATGGAAAAAAACACACGCACACACACACACAGTCAGCAGATCCACTTCTCAGACCCATGTGTTCAATCGAAGAAATACTCACACTCTCCCTAATGTGCCCCACGTTTCCTCTGTCTTCCCACATCGTTAGCGTAGCCCTCGGGGTCAAACCACTTATGCGCTGCCACTGCATACAATCACAAGCATAGCAACAATAAGCGCAACCCGAAGCAGGGTCAATGTTTTCTTTCTAATTGAACTCAAACAACAATATTTCCGTTACTATAACTAAAGCGAATTGCAGAATTTATCTGCATGAAAAAAAGACACGGTACTTGTCAGATGAATCAACTCAAACATTTTCTCTCTTTGCTTAGAAATGCATGCGAAGGTCTGTGAGCTTGATGAGTCTGTTGTTTTAATTTTTTACTACAAACGTTGAGTCCAAGTGAAGTGTTTTCACATGTTTTAATTCACTCTTCAACGGACTGACCTGCAGGAAATACAGCACAGCGGGGGCCTCGTCCTCCCCAGAGTTGCACTGTCACTGACTGAGCGAAATGCCATTTATCTTAGCTTGTCACACCTTGACTCGTGGATTGCTAAACAGTATGACTCGTAGGATAAATGACAGGTGAGAAACACAATAGCGAGCCTTTAACCGAGCCAGAAGGAGGTCGAGAATACGTTAGTAGAGAATTAGCGTCTAAATGCGGACGTATGCACACTGTATAATAGTAGTGTAATAATAGTAGTTTGGCGAAACATTGCTTTTTTGACTTGTGCAATATTTTTCATTCTGGCAAGGATTTGCGTTAAGTCCAGCACACCCGGCAATTCATCTATTTTAATAATTTTTTTGGCAATATAAATGCAATCAAGAATCTGGAACTGTAACAAGTAGTCAGAAACAAAGGACAGGTGCAGAACAGAATATTTCTTGCAGATATTTAGCTAGTGTAGTGCATTTTTGAAACATTAATGCAAACATACTAATCATTGGGCTTAACATGAAACAGGTGATCACAACCAAGTAACAAATTAAAACAGAACAGGCATGGAGACATGATTAGAACAGAAATCCAAACAAATATGTGTTCATGGTGCTCACTATGGGAAATATTCGCGTGAAAGGAAAAAGGATTGGCAAGTTTAAATGTCTAACCAATGACATGGAATAAATGATCAAATAAATAAATCACGCTGTGCTTTGTGGCGGTATCAGCAATGAGGAATTCATCAGTGCAAAACTGATTTGTATTTCTACTGCTAAAATCGAGTGCTTGCTTTAACTAGACACATTTCCAAAGTTCACTCACCCTACTCAAGATCTACATTCAAGAACATATCCTGGCTATCCCCAAAGTCCCCACTACACCGTTTCTTTTCAGTAATCCGAACGAGCCGCCACATAATCAGCTTCTCAGCAAAAATTTCAGTACACAATCTCTGTGCCTAATTGACATGATCTCTTAATATTCAATCTCTAACTCGAGTCTATGAATAATTTTTGATTTTTACTATCATTCCAATAGCAGAACTGTAAAAGGAGAACTCTTGTGTGTGCGCGCATTATAAACTTTGTGTGTGTGTGTGTGTGTGTGTGTGTGTTTGTGTGTGGGAGAGATCTGGGACACAATGCTTCATTGATACTGCGGAAAAACAGCGATGCCTTAGCCAACAGTTCATTTAACATAGTTCTTCACTCTCCACCCTGAAGAGTTGCTCACACCCAGCCAAGCCCCACGATTACAAGCCACCTAATAAAGCAGTTGTAGTGACCCATGCCTGCATTACTTCCAGTGACATTTAGCAGCCTTGTACTCGCAAAGAAATGCGCAGGAATGAAAATTTGGCACGCCCGTAGGTGGCCATGCCAGTTCAACTCCACATAATGGACAGATAAGAGTTGGCGAGGCTGCACCCGTGCCAATTTCGGAGTTTATTACGGATAGTTGATCTAAATTAGAGCATTTACTGACAGAAATTGAATTGGCTTATAGAGTTCCGGCTAAGCTGCCCGCACTACAGGCACAGTCCAGCTGCGGCATAGTTACCGTCTTGCTTCTGAGCCATCCTGGCACTTTGATCATCTAAGCTACAGCTTTATTTATGTTTTAGCCAGGGTTCGGAGAGAGCAAAATGATTTTTTCCAGGGCCTTAGTGAAGTTAATTTATGCCCCATTTGGAAAGCAGGTTCAGGCATGAATATATAATGCAGAAGCGCACCTGCAACAGAATGCTAATTGCCCTGCATACACACACGCCAACGTTGCTAGGAAAACCTTTTTTTTTTTTGCCGCTAATTGGACTTCAGTCGCCACTACACTGTGTTTGGTGCTGGAGCTAGGAAATTTAAATGTCACAGCGCTGCGCACTTACACATCCACGGTGCTAAACACACCTTGTGACGTTGAGGATATCTAAAGGTAAATGTCACCAGGTTTATAATACCATCTGGTACACTCCAGGTCATATTTTCTGCTAAAATGTAATGTGTCAACAGCTAAAACAACTCTTTATTCATTGTTCTTTGATACTCAGCATGAAATCTTTTCAATCGCTTTCATTTCTATACTGTTTTACAACTGGTATATTTACAGAGTTGAGCGAAGACTGGTCGATTCAAATAATAGCAACACGCTATTACATGTCCTCAGCACTCTTCATTCCAAGGTTTCAGATGAATCGAGTAACTACCATGTAAAGAGAAAAGTCTCACAGCACACAGTTCTCTCCAGTTACAGCAAGAAGAGTGTTGAGGTCAGCTCTACTACTCCCAAGAGCACCTTATCTTTGGCGTGCTAAAGATTCCAGCCCATTTTGATTCTCTTATTTCATGATTTAGCCACTTAAACAAAGTGCATCCTCATAAATAAAACACTGCGGCGCTCTGATATCACTCAGCAATATTCGGCGGCGTTCTTTAACTATGGTATTGTGTCCACCCTGTTCACTGATCTAAAGTGCAAATGGTTAAAGTTTGTGCTTGAATGTTGTTCTATGAGCTTTAAATAAGGAATTTGTTCCTTGTGTATGAAACCTATTGACCCAAAAATTGCATTTAGCAATTAGAACTTTGGGGTGTTCTTCAAGCTTATAAGAGATACCAAGTGCTAAAATTAAATGACTGCAAAAGAAAACTATGAATGAAAGCCCTGCTCCAAATCTTGCCTTTGCATTAAGGTAGTTTCTTTCTTTCTTTCTTTTTTTCTTTCTTTCTTTCTTTCTTTCTTTCTTTCTTTCTTTCTTTCTTTCTCTTTCTTTTCTTACTTTACCCACTTCATTACTGACATTTAATCTGAGATGCTTCTCCGCCTGCAGCATTTTTCCCCTGTATCCCTCTTGGCTTAGTGACTTAGGCTCAATTGATTTTCCCCCAATCGATAGTGCGAAGTTGGAATTAACAGGAAAGTGAGCGCCGTGTCCCGCAGGATCGGAGCAGTCAGCGGGACTGATGGATCTGCCTACAGCAGACGCTACGCACACAAGAGGAAGGTGTATCTGAATTCAATCCATCATCGGACACATACGGCCAATGATCTCCGAAGCAGCTCAAATCGCCAACCAATAATCTCCATCACAAAATCCTCGTCTCTCCTCCTGGCCAATAACACTATATCCCTCGCCACTCTCCTGGCCTTCCAACGAGGCTTGGATTGATAGAGGAGCTTGGCATGGCAGCCCGTTAAGACTATGACACACATCTCTCTCACCTTGAACTTAATTGACTCTTTCTCTGAGCTTGCTCTTGGAATTTGCTGACGCCCAAGGTTTATGTCCATCACAGGAGAAAAGGGCCGGTGTTGACGGCGAAGCAAATCCTCTTGTGGCGTGCCGCAAATGAATTTGGCTGTCATATGTTCACGAAGGGTTACAAAAAGGTAAAGACAGCTCTGATTGAACCAGGAAGTAGGCGACAGTTTGATATGTCAAAGAAAAGTGTTGATCGATGTCCTAGTGTTGGAGCGATTTAAACGAAATTTAAGCGTAAAATAGCAAATCGTATGAACGTAGTCCACCGAGTTGGGGACCCCATTTGTCTTCGCTAGTTTGCTTGTCAGCTTGCTGACAGTCATAAATGCCCCATGAGCAGTTCTGATAAAGCAGACATAGAGCTCTTACTCATCTCTCAATGTCCCTCAGCTCAAAAAGAGAGACACACAGAGAGGCAAAATAGAGAGACAAGGGCAGAAAGAAAAACGCTCGACGTGGTCCCAGAGAGCAGCGAATGCATTTTTGTCACACGTCCCTAATGTTTCATTGCCCCAAACATCATGGGGATTGTCATGTAACCACCGCGAAGAGGGCCGTCTGTGTCAGGTAACCAGGGTGATGTGGACCTTCAGTGTCAGGTTGCTGCAGTGATTCGGTCTCAGGATTTTTTCCCCCCGGCGATAAGGCATCCTTGCAGGGTCCCTCTGGCAACAGACGGTAATCAGTCATGATGCTCTGAAGGCTGCTGGCTCAGGTCTGTAATGAGCAGGCAGTGAGCTGGGCAGCCCCTTGTAATGCAGGCAGGACCCTTCTCAAGTGAGAGAAGGACCCATTTCTTTTTATTTACAGTCAGTACATTGAACAATATAAATGTTTTTGCCACTATTTGAACTTATTGTGTCTTGGCACCATTAAATACAGCTGTGTGCTAAGCTGGTCAGCTGGTTAGTTACTAAGCTAGCGGATTTAAACATAATTCTGACGAATATTGTATGTTTTGAGAAGTTTGACTAGTATTAAATAAAATAAAAGAATTCAACAGACCAGACATTCATATTTCAGAAATCCCAGTTGAGAAATGTAAGCTAGTTTGCTAGCCTTTATCTAGCTGTTTTAGATAGCTGGAAACATGAGGGGGTTTTGGCCATTTTTTTTTCCAAATTGAACTTGAATGAGCTTAGGCCTGGCTCGGGTCAGAAACAAGCAAACAGGGAGCTGGGCAGCTCGTTGTAATGCAGGCGGGAGCTTTCTAATGGAAGCACTAGGCCCTTTTCTTTCCTTTACAATCAGTGGAGCATTTCAGAAAAGAGAAACCAGGACGTGGGCGTGTGTGGGGTGGGTAAGATGGTGAGATTCTCTAATCATGTTTTGTGTGGCGTAAGTGCATGATTACTGTGGTTGAGACAGGAGAGGTGTATCATCGTGGATTGAGCTGCACCTCGGGAGCGTGGATCACAACGATCCACGTGGTGAGCTGATGCTGATAACCAGTATCTCGTTACTGTTTAATGTTCAACATTTTCAACAAAAAACTCTTTCTTCAACACCGGATCATTCCTCTCCCTCCTGTCTTCTCTTATTGAGTGACTCGGTAGGGTGACTGGTGCCATATTGCATTCATTCATCATGAGCCTGACAGGGTGTCAGCAGGGTGCTCGTCCTCTGTCTTGCAGGATCAAAATGCAGACTCTCCACTAAAACCCAGGAAATATTATGAAAAGTTATTCCTGAGTGGTTGCAGGTGTAGGAGGACAAGAGGGTAAAAAAGTATTCTCATTACTCATGACGTAGCTTCATATAGGCTAACAGTGTATTAGGTTATCACAGTTTGAAGAAGTAAATCTTTGAAAATGTCATATTCCTATTTTACTTTAAAGCGTCTGTGCCCATAGTTAAAAGAAATAAACGGTACAAATATAATTCAATTGAGTGTTTGTTAAAATGAGAGATACTCAAATATAATCCTCATAGATAATGCAGCAATTAAGCATGGAGATATGAATTAGCCACTAATGCATGGCATGGTAATGTAGGCCTCCTGCTAGATTGGTATGCAGGTCAGTATTTTTCCCATTTACCGTACAATAAAGGATTTCTATAAATTGTTTAAAACAAGGATTAAACATTGCATATAAGCTTAGATTGTCATTAAATTGGCTCACTGACTTGATTTGTAATATGAAGCAAAATTGATATTAATTCATCAAACTCGTTCTTGCTTTTTTTTATTTTTTATTTATGCAGTATTTTGTATTACAAAAATACTGGATAAATATGCGATATTCATAAATATTTTACATTGTAGTGTTTTTTTAACTCTAAATACACAGCATATTTTTTAAATAGAAGACCAAATTTAGCTACTAAGCAAGTGAGCTATCTAAACACTTCGCTAGCTGATTTAATTCTTGCTAAACAAAATTCGGCTACATAGTATTTTTCAGCTTATAAAATTCAAATATAAAGTCAAATTTAAGATTTACAAAATCCCACTTTAAGAAATGTAAGCTTGTACCCTAGCCTTTAACTATCTGACTAGCTGTTTGTGATGGCTAAGTACATGAGGGCGGTCTGGCATTTATATAAGAAAATAAATATACAGTAACATCCAGAAGCATTCCAATTTTATTAGTTTGTCTTTTTTTAAAAAGCCATTCAGACAAAAATCTTTTCAAACCTGCCTTTTACCAGCTCGATATTACCACAGTACAAAGAAGCCATCAGTTAGCACTGACTAGGCTTTTCATTCTTCTCTTTTCTATTCCTTGAAATAAAAAATGCACCTTCTGTGAGAATTGGAATATTTTAACAACTTTTTTTTTTCCCCCAAAAAGAACTTTGGTGAACATGCTTTGGCACGTGTTCATCCTCGCACAAATGAGTTGTGTAAAGAGTTCCTTGAGTGTGATACAAGGGTGTTAGCGATGACAAGGTGGAGCGAGACGTGAAAGTGTCGCGGGTTGATCAGTCGTGCTTGTTTTAACGTGAACTTGAGATCGAAATGCTCCTTTCGTGAAGGGGTAAACCAGCCGCAGAAATATTTGCGAGCTGAAAGAGTTATTTTAGTGGTAATACATAGCAACTTTTTTTTTTTTTTTTGCCCGCGAATGTTAGCCATGCATGTGTAACGAGTGTCTCACATGCGATGATGGGTGCGAGCGCCGTTCGGAAGTGTGAGCGCGATTAGTAAAATGGCGCTGGCTGATCCCGATTGCTCCTTGTCATTCCCACATTTAGCGGCAGACAGTTGGAGCTCAGCGGGAGAGGAGCAGCGTCTCACCTCCTCCACATGCTAAATGTCAGGAAATAAAAGCGCTCCAGTGCTCCAACAGATCATCCTCTTATCGCTAACGTGCTGTTGCTTTCAAGTCCGCCTGTCCTCTAAGAGCTCACATCGAATAATATAGAAAAGTTTCTACTACCAAAGCAATATATATATAAAAAGTGATTAGAAATGGGACAGGGATGTTAACGTTGATTTAATATTCATACGCAGGTTATACTATATTGTTCTGAATAACAGGTGCAATAGGTTTAGCTTTTTTTCTGGCTTAAGAGTTACGGTGCATATTATGACAGCTGTGCTGACATTATAAAAACTGTTTAGAGCATTAGGAAGAAATGAGGAAATTAGATGCAAGGCACAAACGATCAGGCTAATGATACAAAGACGAATCCGCTACACTTGGGTAATTACAAAAGATCTAGAAAAAAACTAATCTTTTAGATGGATACTTTTAGTCTTTCTGAGCGTTTTAATGAGATCCCCAAAGTTGATAAACTCCTAATTCGCCTGCCTTAGAAGGCAACCTTAGGTGTTTTTGTTATTACTTCACTTAATAGAGACATTTACTAGGCCTCTTTAATAGGAACAATCCAGCACCTGCTGATTCATGCATAAAATCATGAAGATTATATACTATATGGACAAAAGTATTGAGATGCCTGATATTGCCTGCCATATGTGATTCTTCTCTAAACTGGTACCACACAGTTCACTTAAACTTGAAAACCCAAACCTGTTCCAGCATGGCGAAGCGCACATAGCGAGCTCCGTGATGATATGGTTTACATGGTTTGGAGAGAAAGATCTTGCCTGCTATAGAGCTCTGATCTCAATCCTACTGAACACCTTTGGGATGAATTGGAACACTGACTGCACCCCAGTCCTCTTCAAATCACCTACATTAGTACCTGACTTTACTAACATCCTTTTGGCTGAACATAACTCTCTTCTAGCACACTCAAATCTAGTGGAACATCTTCCCAGAAGAGTGGAGGCAATTATAAGAGCGTACTTTGACTAAATGTGGAATGCGAGGCTGGAAAAGCACATGCTATAGTTATGACCAGGTGTCCACAAACTAAGCAATATAGTGTAGTACAGGAGCTAATGATCAGCTGTCATGTAGTGCATGGAATATACGATTGTGGAGGCAGATGCAAGTGCATAGTAAGAATGTTTTATGAAATAATAAGCGTCAACATCCAAAACAGCAGGCCAACGTTGACATGTGAAACAGCTATTGGCAATAAGTGATGGGCAAACAATACGAGGATGAGGCAAGAATGAGAAATGAGAAACCAAAACAAAATCAAAACCAGAGCAAGTTACTTCACATAGGTATACACAGACACAAAAAGGTAGGTAAACACAAACTAATCTAAGGGTCAATCCAAAACAGCTGTAAATATTCAAGGCACATGAGGAAAACGGCAAATCACAAGACAAGAGTGTGAAAAGTGCACTACAGCCACCTCACAACAGCAAACACAAAAGTTGTGAAAATGTGATTTCAGTGACTGAGAAATTTCCCAAACAACAGTCTATAAGGTTAAACTGAATGGTGCATAAAACAAAAAACATCCAGTGAGCAGCAGTTCAGTGTTTTGAAATAAGTTATGTGGAAAATGGCTACTTGGTTAAGCTATCAGGAGAGCTACAGGACATCTCTTTACATCTACAATAAGCCGAAAATCATTCAGAATGTCAAACCTTGAGGTGGGTGAATATTTGCTGATGATTTTGTCTGTCACTTTTCCCATGAGCAAAATCTTGACCTGATTTTTTTAAACCTGATTTCACGCGCTGTAACGACACTATATGATTGCTTAATTTACTACCTCATTCACAGAATTTTTGTGTGCAAATGGTTTATAATTTCAAAGTTTATTCCTGATATTTTCTCTTGATTTGGCTTGCCTAACCATGTGGGATGCCAGAAATCAGTTCCTAGAAAAATTGTGTGATCAGGCCTTATCATTATGCGGCTTTCTTTCTTGGCTGATTATTTAATTTTTAATATCTTCATTACATGCTTCATGCGACTCCTGAAATTATAATAATTGAACTTGTAGTGTTGAATTTCACAAACACCTTTTCGAGACAGTACAATTCATAATACAGCATTAGAAAGATTTGCATGGCAATACAGTAACTTTCTGGCAAATAAGTTTTTTTAAGACAACACTTATTGTGCAAAAACTCTTTTTTTTTTCATTATTTTGGTTGTTAGTAAATCAGGAGCAGACATTACCCTGAGGCAGCAAGGCTACTGCTGTGCCACAATTATCAAATACATCTTGTCCCCTAAATATGAATGAAATATTATTTGCTGTTCTTATTATTTCCCCAATTAATTTTTCATCATGAACATTTTGCAGTCATATTATGATCACATATTCCTTAATTAAGATTGTTTTTTTCTTGAGCGATAGTTCTGGCAATTTTTTGTCGTCTAATCTTTGATGCAACACAATATTCATTAGCCGTTTTACAAGAGCAACCTTCAGATGTCAGTTATACAGCTGAGCAAGTGAGGGTTAAGGGCCATTCTCAAGGGCCCAGAAATGGCAGTTTAGTGGTGCTGGAAATTTGAACCCATGACCTTTCCATCAAAAGTCCACCTCCACTGAGCTGCCACCTTCAGATGAACCACCTTTTACACTGATATACACTTTAAATTTAGATTACTGTCAATAATCACTGTCATATCCATACCTTTCTCTTTGTCTAATTATTGTGTATATATTTTATAGTGTATGTGTATATACACTGTATTGCCAAAAGTATTGGGTCACCTGGTCATAAGTATGATATATGATTTTTGAGCATTGCATTCCACATTTAGTCCCAATTTGCTATTATAATTTCCTCCACTCTTCTGGGAAGATGTTTTACTAGTTTTTGGTGTGTGGCTTATGTATATTTGTTTTCATCAGCCACGAGGGTGTTAGGAAAGGCAGGTACTGATGTAGGTGAGGAGGCCTGGTGTGCAGGCCACTCAAGATCTTCCTTTTTAAAGCATGTAAACCAGATCTTCAATGAGCTCAGTGTGTGCACAGGGGCATTGCCATGCTGGAACAGGTTTGGGTTTCCAAGTTCAAGTAAATTTTAAATTGTATTATACTGCATCTAAAGACATCCTGTACAATGTGCTTCCAGCTTTGTGGTAACTTTTTGGAAAAGAACCAAATATATATATATATATATATATATATTTTTTTTTTTTTTTTTTTATTCTATTTTTATTACATGTTGGACAGTTGAAAAATCATTTCACTACATTTGGTACTCTGCATGAACGTTGCACGTGACAAACACCCATTTCCATCCCCAACACCCATTTCCATCTCTAAGTGTTCCCTAAGACTTGTTCAATGCAGATGCTATAAAAAAAGTGTTAAAGAAAGTCTGCTGGAGGGCCGAATCATTTTATTTAGGTTCGCGCTCCATCTTCTGCACTTACAGCTCCCTCAGTAAAGCTTTTTTCAGCTATAAATATTTAAAGACAAGATTTATTCCTTTTCTCACCAAATCATGGTAGAATTTAGTACAACTTCCATGACATTGGAAAAGTGATTATATAATATCTTGAATAACATGTACTCAGCAATCACAGCTCTGGAGAAGGTAGCAGAGGGGGCAGAGTGGTGTTAACATGTTAGACACCTGGTGAGAATGCTGTTATAAATTGTAAAAACTTTGGCGAAACTCTTCAGGTGTTTACATCGGCGTTTGGAGGTTGCCGTGGCGACGTTTAAGGATTTGCAGTGGATTGTGATTTTGTTTCATCAGGGTTTGATGTGTTACAGCCCACAGAAAATGTATGTAGTATGGTGCCATTTGCCTTTATTATGCCATTGACATGGAGTTGGTGTTTATTTCCCCCCCTAAGCCTTAATGTAGTGGCAAATATTAATAGCTAAAGTTTAAAGTCCACTAAACATTTTATTCCATTCCTCTGTAACAGCTGGTGGTTGTTAAGCCTTGCGTTGATGATCATGTATTTTGAAAGTTTTTTTTTTTTTTTTAAATAAATAGTAACAGCAGCTGTACCCTTTTTTTTTTTTTTTTTCGACTTACCCTAAACAGGTTCAAAGTCTTGTGTAATATTAATAGCTAAAGTTTAAAGTCCACTAAACATTTTATTCCATTCCTCTGTAACAGCTGGTGGTTGTTAAGCCTTGCGTTGATGATCATGTATTTTGAAAGTTTTTTTTTTTTTTTAAATAAATAGTAACAGCAGCTGTACACTTTTTTTTTTTTTTTTTCGACTTACCCTAAACAGGTTCAAAGTCTTGTGTTTTAACTTCCTGCATGCCCCCCTGCTGTGTGCTTTTGAACACATTCGCATTCATTGTAGCGACTCACCCGGGTGCTTATGCCTTTCATGTGACACAGCGAAAGGGTCTGATCGCATCATACACGCGCGGATAGCGGGTGCACGAGTGTGCACAAGTGTCTAAACGTCTCCTTTTTTGTGTTCAGAAAAGCCTAGTTAGTGTCAACCCTCTGCTCGTGTGTGCACGTGTGTGGGCTTTAAGCTCTAGCGTGCGCTGTGATGAGCGCAGCTGGCTGGCTCCGGCTCTAATTACGTTCGGGTAGGATTAATTGGGGCACCAGCTTGGATCCAGCCCACATCCAGGTAATTTAAAGATTTTATCCCCCCCCCCTCTTTTGGTGCTGAGCGCACCATGACTCTCAATATTTGTGTAAAAAGATTAATCATGCTAATCTGAGTGCCGCACTGGTCCCTTTTCATAGGTTTTAAGAGAACAAGTGCAAAATGGAATAATTCATAAATAGGTCAGCACATCAGAGAGCTTCATTTCGGTAGTGGCTTCTTAGGACGTAATAAAAAAGAAAAAATGTGCCGTGATTGCTGTATTTACCAGCGTTTTTCAAAGGAAAGAAATCTATCCTGTACGAATTATATAATAATCTTTAGCAGCTAATAACGAAGCATGATTTGAACATGGGATATTTTCAATGTAAACCTCTTTCAGCACCATATTGGCTTATTGTCATTTTCAGCGTTGGACAGTAACCAAGTAAATGTAATTTGTTACTGTGCTTAAGTAGCTAAAGAATTTAATTCGGGAAAGACTTTTACTTTAACTTCACTACATTTCAAAGTCAACTATTTTACATTTTACTCAGCCACATTTTGTGAAATCAGTCGTTCCTTTTTTATTCGAGTGGATAAAAACTGAACCTGGTCAAACACGCAGCAAGACACCGATCAGGGTCGAGCGCACGCTCTGTTTCGAACTCGTTTTGATTGATGCTTGGTGGTATCTACTTAACACAAACATACAGTTCAGCAGCAGTTCAACAGCATACAGAACATTTTAAGTGGAATAAATGATGGAAGAAACTTCTGGCTCGAACTCGCCACAACACCCGTGTTCTTATTTGCACGATTTTTTTTTTTTAAAGAGTTGAAAACAAGGTTTTGGGCTCATGATCGTTTTTGGTAAAAATGTATCAGTGTGTGACTCAATATGAGTAACATTTGAATATTTTCACATAAAATGAGTTAAGCAAAGGAACATTATAGCTGTAATAAATCATAGTACTTTGAAAACTTTGAAGAGAAATAATTTGTACTTTACCTCAAGTGAAAGCACTTTTACTGGAGTGATATTTTACCTACTGTTTCTCTACTTTAACTACTTTGTTTGTGTACTTCGTCCATTACTGGCCACCTACACGTTTTCCGTACCACATCATTTCCTTTATCTAAGGACCTAAGGACACTGATGCAGCAGCACTTTAGTCTTTTAGTTTGTTTAGCTCTCTCTTCTGTACACTCTGCTCAAACAGATCATCCAGTGTTTCAATTTTTAATGCAAATATTACTCGTTTTCTAGCCTTTCCTTTCAATTCTGCAAAGAATAATGCCCTGTATAATTGTTAAAATGTATAACCATCTAAATCGTTTCTCTTATAGCTGCATGTAACAAATATAGTGTAAATGCCAAAACAACCTTTTGATATCCAGCCTTTTGTGGTTATCCATCCCACTCCAATCCAATATCAGTATATCCCGTTCAGCTCGAGCTCCTCAGATATTCCATCCCTGCGGCTTTTCCTCCACTGACCTGCTTACACCGTGCATTACTGTATTCTTTCTCCAGTGATCCAGAGTGATGGATCTTATAGGCGGAGGTGGTCAATAACCCGTCCAGCCATATAATCAGCAATAGCGGGCGCATAGTGTGACATACGCGGCGAGGACTATGCGGCTCGCCTTTTCACGTGTTTAGCGGACGGCTTTGAGCCCGCCTTCTCTGCGGCAGAAATCTCAATTCGGGAAGGTGTTCGGAGAGCGCTTTTAATTGTGCCATCACTAAAGGATGAAATTGAGCAGGAACGAAGTGCTTTTGGTGCATCGATTTCTTCTCCCCAGCTCAGAGCGAAGACGTGTGTGTTTTTGGTTAGGGTAGGTGTTTGGATGGGGGTGAGATAGATAAAGAGCGTACGAACGTGAATAGGATGCCTGTGGGTTTTTAAAAGGAAAGTTTTCTTTTTTTTTTTTTCTTCAATTTTTAAGTGGTATTATTTCTATTCAGAATACAAGTGAATGTCCGAAGAGATTGAAATATGGATTTTTCTTACATTCTGTTCTAACAGTGCTCATTGTAAATGGCTGTGCATTCCAGCAATTTTCTGTACATAAACCTCAACCACAAGCGACATATCAAAGCCTTTATTCAAATCACAATTCCAGAAATATAACAGCAATAAAAAGGCCTCTTTGTGCCAAATTGGATGCTTCTTTATTGCAACCCTAAATTGACTTGCACCACCATCTGTGAACGACTGTGGCGATCAGGCTGTATAACTGAATGTTCCTATGGTGACAGGTGTGTGATTGACGTGCAGAGATGAACCTTGTGGCAGCTCGACGGCTGCGCAGCCCCAAGGTTGCCATAGCAATGAAAGATGTCTTTCCCACTTTCCTCTGATGATGGGGAGACGGACCAAGGAGACGTCCTGCCGTGTTTTTAAGGAGTCTCCCATTTGGGGTTTTTGGGTTCTTGGCAGACGTGTGTGGTTTCTCATTTCACGTTTGGGGACAACCATCTGTCTTCAGCCTCCTCATTTCTCCTGGTCCTGTTATTCTCGCACCTCATACACAATTTATAAACAAACCCCCCCACTTGCCTTCAGAATGTGCTACCAGGACTTCTGACCTTCATCTCAACAGATCCATGTTCTCACCGGTCCTTCAGGAGTTATCTGTTGGAATGAATATCTTGTACAACCTCATGCTGTACACCTACACACACAGACTACCACACACACATAGTGCTGAGTGGTGTTAAAGTTGAGCGCAGCTTCTCAAAAACACCAGTAAACCTGCAGTATAGGACAATCTCAGGGTAGCAGAAGCCTGAGGACTCTGGATGGAGAGGAGGAAGCAGTAGCGCCCGTCCACTGCGGGTGGATTGTCTTTAGCTGAATGCCAATTATGCAGGCAGGCCAGGTTCTCGGCTACAAAAAAGCCCCAGATGCATTGCTATGCAGACCCCGTTCCCTTTCAAAGCACAGAGAATCCACAGCTGAGAGTAATAGAGAGTAAGAGAGAGAGAGATACAGGGAAAGAAGGAAATAGCTACTGCACTGCGCTACATGAACAACACGCTGCCGTTTGTTTTGATTAAAACTGACGCCCAAAGCTCAAATCAGTTGTGTTTTCTCCCCTCCTCACCATTATATCTCTATGCTGGAGTACTTTTTACAGACTGTTGCATTGGCACATTAAACATGCTGTTTGTTATTTCAGCTCAGAATGTTTCTGCTCCTCAGGGGGTTAGCTTATCTGTCATGCAGTTTAGCTCTCGGGTAATAAACATAAAAGCAAGAGATATTTCATATTTAATACGTTTACCTAGAGCAGGATGCTTTCACTGTCTAGCAAACATAATAATGTATAATCCAGTGTATACAGTGCAGTTGTTTAACAGTGTGAAATGTAGTGAGTTAGCATGTTTTTTAGTCAACGATAAAGGATTTAGCCTGATTAGTCTGATTCCATACTATATATAAAATGTCCATTACTTAACTTTAATCAATAGCCATAGGCCAAAAAAGGAGATTTTGTATTTGGTTTTGTTGTGTAGTAGCATTTCATGTTAGCATGTTTCACTAACCCCAACATGAGACAGATGAGGTTTGAAAATTAAAGTAATAATAAATGCATTTCTGACCAATCAATACTTAAAAAAAAAAATTATCCGTTTATTAATCTGATTGGTAAATAAAATGTAAAGTTTGTAAAGAGTGTACTGTTCCCAGTAAGCTACATAAAATATACATTTGCATGAGGGGGGCTGCTAGACAACCAAGAGGTTACTCCTGTTTAAAAGAAAACGGAGTCGCTAAACTACAGACAGTTGTTTTTTTTATACCCTTGAACCGGTTTTGTTACAGTAATTATTTTCTAATTCATGTTTTTATCTACTGAAACGATGTGCAGGGTCTTCATCTAGTTGACCACTGCTGACTGATCTCTGTGAAAGACACTGGTCAGGGTTTATCACGACAGTTAACCCCTTGGATAAATTGGTAGGTCCAGACTGCGCTTCCATATCCATATTCCTTTCCTATTCGTTTCACTTCAGCTGCTTAATAATTCATAATAGGGCTTTAAGGGGTTCAACTGCTGCAATAATGCAGTTGCATGCATTTTGGGCGGCAAGTACACGGGTAACCACAAGTTAAAGGACATTTCCCTTTCACGAAATGTGAAAATGTAGAAACGTACACTTTTCTTTTTTTTTTTCTAAAGTAAATATTAGGACAGTCGAGCGGAAATGTATAAATTATGTAGCAGTTAGAATGTAACCACTATCCATCTCTGCCAGTGGACAGTATGCAGTGGCCAGCAAAAGACTCCACATTTGGCAATCTTGCTCAGACACCACGAGCATAGCCAGACATGAATTAATGATTGTCACAAACTTTGGGGGTTGATATTTGTAGACATTTTTAAATACTGTATTGGTGTGTCATCATACCATATAGTAAATATCCTTTCCTGAACCCAGGCATAAGCCTGAGTAGAAAAATTCACTGATACACATCAGAATACATTCATAATGCTCAAAACGGGATCAGGAGGACCATCCTATACTAGGAGACACCTTTATATGACCACTGAGAAAACTGCACACCTTGCACACATTACTAGCAGTACTAGAAGTAGCAAAAGCAGTCCTATAATGACCCTAATTACACAAGTTGGCCATTGTTTGTCTCATCTCATGAGAGAGGAAGAAAGCACTGTTAATAAAGGAGCTATTGCAACATAAAAGTTTCACAAGGGAGCATTCCATGGGATAATAGACAACATAAGAATAATGCAGCATAAAATCAACAATAAAACCCAACAGCACTAAACAGTTACAGGGTAGAATAAGGCTAAAAAAAAAGGTAAAAAAAGCCTGATTTTCTTGCATGAGACTGCTGCTCCACATTGCATGAGACTGCTGTGTAAATGGCGTTAAAGTAATCAATAATGAGATCTACATAAGAAATAAACAGAAATGTGTTATTTAGGATAGAAAAAAAAAACTTTACAACGCTAATAGCTTCTTCGGTTTGTCTCTGTGGGAATGCCCTTAAGGATCTGTTTATAACAATTTTCTTTTCCAGGAATGATTTCAAACAGGAGAACCCGTTTAAAAAGCTAGAACTATTCCCCATCGAAACAATCCCCGGACAAATCATACTCGCTTGAAAAGAAAAGGGACATTAGGTCCAGGAAGGATCTTTGTACATCCCTCTGGGTGCCAGTGTTTATCTTAAGCAAGATAATTCTCTCTCTCTTTCTCATCAAAGCTCTGAGTTTCTTCAGCCTTATCTTGACCATTGTTAGTGCTTAGACAAACTTTACCTGTCACTGGCCAGACAAAAGTGACCGCATTCCACCAGAATGAGGTACTGATACCAGCAGGTATCACAGCTGCAGTAACTCAAGTCACGGCAGAACAAGTCTTCGGTATGCAAACACTGATAACGGCTACCCCGTTCATGGTGGGAGTAGAGTACACTTCTCAGGGGTTATGGTGGGAATCTTAGCAAGCAAGGACTCCAAAAGCAGGCTTTAGCCGCTGATGTACTTTCAAGTGCTGCAACACTCAACAAATACTCGGCCATGCAGGCAGATTGGATGGATTCATGGCCACATATGAGCAAGAGACCAGAAAGTAGTCATATTTTTACGTCCTTGAAGACTCTGGCCACAAGGGCTAAATAACCCAACTGGGGTTATGAAGTTGATTTGTTATGGGCATTGACAGGAGCAAAGGTACTAAGGGCTTTAGATATGTTCTTTGGATGATTGAAGGTTAAACCTTTCTAATATACTTTGGAAACTGGCTTTTTTTGTATGTCGCTCTGGACAAGAGCGTCTGTTAAATGCTGTAAATGGAAGCATGATTTTATTTTTAATTGTGTAAATTTCAAAAGCAGCAAATCCGGGATGTGGCTGAGGACTGGAATGCAAACAACTGTGGACAAGCTCTGGTGGTGTCTTTTCAACATTTGTTTCATGGTTAATGTTCTCAAAAGTGTCTTAAATTATACACCCTACACTCCCATTAAGCACCTGAGAGGATTCTTTGGCTTATTCCTGTGGAGAAACCTTTAAAGTTTCTATGTAGAAGCTTTCAAGTGGATAAGACTCAGAATTTCAACCCTGTTATCCATCCAGAGTTCCTCTGAGTACTACTCTGTGTCAGTAAGTTTCTCTGAGAAACTACTTACTAAAAACTATTTTAGTCCACCCTGCTATAGACTGTTTTTTCAGGGTATGATCTTTCCTTGTGGACAAAGTCGACAGGGGAAGGCACTAGATCTACAAAACCTATACCAGAGTGAAGTGCTTACTGAAAGGGTTAGAAAAAATACTACCGTACGTCAAAAGTTGTCCAGAGTAGTGTTGCCATTCGATTTGGAACTAAGATTTGTTTGGTTTGTCCAACAATTACAGTGGTATTGCACCATGCGCCATTATTGCTGCAACAACTAATCAACGTGACAAATAAAAAGCAGCGAAAAATGTGTAGCAGCCATCTTGTGAGCGCGTGGATGAAATCAAATATAACGCTGACACTAATCTTTGCACTGGGGAATATTTTTTTGCCATTGTGGGAGCCTGGGACAAAGTGTTCGAAAGAGCTTAAATCCAAATTTTTGCCAAACCTGTCAACTTTCACAGCCATTGTGATGAACGTCATGCATTTTCCAAAGTGCCATTTATAGTCAAACATAAAATATACTCAGACATCTGTTTTCTGGATTACAGCTAAATCACTTTTATTCCCCTCACGAATTCACGCGGTGCATTTTCAATGAGAGATTTTTCTCAAGCCTCGCCTTGCTCTAATCTGTCTCCATCTATATTCATCCGTACTTCAGTTGCTTCCCGTGTTTCATCTTCCCTCTGGCGTGTGTCTCTCGTGTCTGCTGCTCAGAGAGGTGTGCCCGGTTGGAGGAATGAGGCGGAGAGGTGAGACAGAGCGATGGCTGTAAGCTGTCCAATTTTACGCCTGGCTACTCTTCCTTTGTTTTGTGTTTCTCGTCGCATTTAAAAAAAATGCTCGATCAGAGGTACATTTGAGGTGAGAGAGAAAAGAATGAGATTTCTGAAATGCTGCACCACAATAGCTTAATTTAGAAAACCAAACTCTTACCTAATGGGTGTGTGCATGTGTGTGTTTTAAAGAAACTCCACCCTGAATATTTATTTTGCAAAGAAATTCTGCACCAGTGGGAATCCATTTGTAGTTAAAGATAACGATGCAGCAGCAGTTTTTTTTTTATTTCCCAAAATTGCTGACCTCTTTATAAGCTCACAATCAGGTCAGGATTCAAAGCAGGATGATATTTCCAAAGACACCATTATACTAGTTAACTTGTAGATCGGTCTTAGCTGAACCAAGTGTCTAGGGCAGCTGCAATGTGTGTGTGTGTGTGTGTGTGTGTGTGTGTGTGTGTGTGTGTGTAAATATATATATATATATAAAATGGTAATGGTAAAGAATCTATAGCGTTAGCTATGAACAATCTTGTAAATTCCACTTATTAAGGGAGTGAATGAATGAAGGATTAAAGGAATTAAGACATTTGTTAAAGGATGCTGAAATAAGTAGACCAGTCAAGTAGATCATTAAATCTTTAGAAATGTAAATATTAAATGTAAAACATACACTCGTACACATCTGTATTACCCAAATGGCGTCTAACAAATTTAAACTATTTAATTACATTTTTCCATTTATTTTATTTTATTCAAACAATTTCATGTGTTCATTTAATTTCTTACTCAATGTAATCAACATAATAAAAAAGTGTATTGCATTCATTTGATTTATTCTATAAAAAAAATTTTTATTATAAAATAATATTATATTAATATAATATTTATTATTTAACCAAGCAGGCATTTTATAAACAATTTTAAAAATGTTAAGGGCTCAAGTGATGATGATTACAAATGTTAATAATGATAAACTGCGTTAATAAATAACGACAAGCAATTTTATGTTTTGCATTTCTTTTCCCCTAATCATATTGGAATGAGGTACGGTACTGTACCGTAATGTAATTTTGTGTACCGTGCACCCCTAATATTTAAATAAATAAATTAATATACGTATTTATACACACACACACAGGTAGACCCTGACTTATGATGGAAATGTGTTCTGATGACCCCATAATTAAGCAAAACAGTACAATTTATAGTACCATTCTGTATTGACTATACAGTATATATGTATGTGGCAGCAGGCACGTAGAATGAGTGGAGGGCAATGCATAAGCTGCTAAATTTGTCAGCCAGGAAAAAACTATTTACTTTTGTATTGATTATTTTAACAATTCTGTCGTATCACAATAGTCATTGTAAGATCGAAAAATCAAAAGTCAAACCATCCTCGAGGACCATCTGTATATAATAAATAAAGAAGCTCTTTCGCTTGTCTTCGTCAGAGCTAATATCTGTTCACATCACAACATCACTAAACGCATCATTTTAATATACACATCATTTCAATATACACATTTTTTTATGGGCTTCAATGTGAAGGATAAACGTGTTCATTTTCCTGTATATAGCAATCCCTGAAGCGTTTTCTTCCTGCGTCTCAGTTTGCGCTCCTCAAGCAAGTGGCATTTTAATATCGTTCTGCGGGGAGTGTTAAGCTGTTATTTATGAAAAGCAGAATTAGAATGTATGCTGCACAACTTGACCTTTTTGGAAATGTCGTATTGGTGGTAAGACCTCTCCCGTATATGTGTACGATCATCGGCTACATGTCCACCCGTCCTTCCATGGTCTGAACTCAGCGATGTAATGTAAACTGGTGTTTACGTTCGGAATCGAACACATCCTGCAGTCGAGGGTCTGCTAGTGCGTGTTTGACCTCGGGTCAGAGCAGTAATGGAGGAATTAAATTACCCATTAGAAGCTCGTTGTGAGCAGGCTCTTGCTCTGGCTCTGTCTAACACACACACACACACAAACACACACACACACACACACACACACACACACACACACACACACACAAAAAAATAAATAAAATAAAATAAAATAAATATATATATATATACACACACACATTTGTTTGTACATCTATACAGCCTCCAAGCTCATTCTCTATTAAAAGGGAGTGGAGGTTCAAGGGGTGGTAATGATTAATTTCTCAAATATTTATTTTTTTCCAGGATCTGCCTTTCTACCTCTAATTAAATAAAAAAGAAAAAAAAAAAAATTAATCTTATTATCTCTCCAATTTCCACACTACTCTGAAGCAGTTTGATAACATTTCAAGAGCTCTTTGGATAACTCAAAATTGTTGGATTATTTTTTCTTTCTTTCAAATGATCTCTTGATAACTAGAAAGAAACAAAAATCATCGGCCACGGTTCACTTCCTGCTATCTGCCATCAGCTGCAAGCTGAACAGGAATTTGTCGAGTCTGTATACTCCTTTCTCTCTGCCTATGAAAAGCTCTTTGTCCGTGTTGCAGCTCAAACCTGCATTGTGCTCGAACTTAACAGGGATGCTGACCTCGATAGGTGGATGTCCTTGACTGCAAATATTTCTGATTATGCACAGCTCATGGGTGACTCGAATCTTTTTTGTAATTTATAGAGGGTAGGAAGGGATCTGACTGATTGAAAATGCAGGCCATATTCATGTTACCTTTTTTATATATATATATATTTTCCACCCCGAAACCATCAGACGTCACCTGCACAATTTTCTCCTCCGCTGCGTTTTGGATGTAACTGCAAGGCAGGGAGTAAGAGGAGACACACTTCATAGAGAGAGAGAGAGAGAGAGAGAGAGAGAGAGAGAGAGAGAGAGTGAGAGAAGTGTCATTATGATAATGCCTGGCTTCAGTACACACACACACACAATTATGATGGAGTGCAGAAATAATTTAAAAGATACTTCACACACGAATTGCTGGTCTTTCAAAAATAGCTTCACATATTAAGGTGCAGTTTACACACACACACACACTCACACACACACACACACACACACAAACATTAAAAGGTGTCGTTGCTGGGCTGAGTTATCGATCGTTTAAATCACTCAGCACTCTATGGTGCGAACGCTACAGTTTGTGTGTGTGTTTGTATGGTTTCTTTTTCCCTACTATAGATTTGTGCTGTCATAGATTTGTGCCAACAATCTATTTAAATTCCTCATTGCTCTATTCATTTCTTTTATTGCACACATACTTATTTTATATCTCTTTATTACCTTCGAACCCCCCCCCCCCCCCCCCCCCCAAAAAAAAAAATCCCCTAATAAGGCTAATTAAAGCAGGAGATGCAGCAGAAGTTTTGCAAGAATGTGAAACAGACCTCCAACTCCAAATCTGAATACATTATCGCTGAATTTTCCCCAGGCTTAGCCAGCTAGCATCTGTTTAATTGAACCCCGTAACATTTAACACTGGTATAATTTGACCACTTTGTGTAGCCTCACGCCTAGCCTCTACCTCTGACACACACACACACACACACACACACAGAGAGACAGGGAAAAAAAAGCACACACATATATTCTATACATGCATTGACACACACACAATCAGTTCAACTCCATTTTTTGAGTTCTTTTCTGCTTCATTGGTTTCTGACACTGACATCGGTTTCTTGGTATCTGTGTCACTATTTTGCACTCCCGCTTTTGTTGAGAGATTATGAACAGGTAACGTTGTCATTTTCTCTCTTCATGCAGTACGAGAATGAAAACAACTTCGGGTGATGGGGGTTTTAATTGAAATTCGCACAGAATCAATCCAGCTGGATGGGTGGCTTTATGACTTTATGTTGTTACTGTTCCATACGCGCCTTCTCGTACTTGCGGGCTGATAAAAGTCGTGACCTGTAACGTGACGGAAAATAACTGTGCCCTCGCTTAGACAAAACAGCACGTTCCCAGACAAAATACAAAATTTTTTCCCTTCACGTTTAATATTAGTCAGATAAGGATTCCGTCAGCGTTCCTTTTAATTTGATTTACTCTTCCATTGACTGAGACTTTTTTATTAGACTTTTTTTTGTCACATACGCAATGTAGCACAGTTAAATTCTTTCTTCACTTGCTCAGAAGCTGGGGTCAGAGCACAGGTCCCGCCATGAACCGCCTGGAGCACAGAGGGTTTAGGGCCTTTTTCAAGGGCCCAAAAGTGGCTGCTTAGCAATAGGCTTGAACCTCTGACCTTCCGATCAGTAACCCAGAGCCTTAATGCAACCACTGAGCTACCAATCCCAAGTTCAGGCTCTCGGGACAATATTATAGGTCTGTGCTATTACTTTTTATATCATAATAATTATAATTTTTTTGTTAAACAACCAGAATAAAAGACAACAGGACAAATGTTTCAATGAAGTGCACTTTAATTCATTCAAAATCGAAGTATTTCCTGAACTACCCTCATCATACTATCATACTAATGAACTTTCATGGATGATATGCACCTGTTCGAGTCTTCTAAATATAATGTAATGCAAAAGCCATCATACGTCTTTCTCTTACCAAAGACACTAACCAGATGTGTATAATATCTTTTCATGTGAGATATAAAGATGTTCCACCACACACTTTCTTAGAAAAGGGAATTGTTTAGTGGCTGAGTCACCTCTTACGCTGCAATATATATCCCTGTTTGTTTCTAGCTTGCCATACGTTATTACATTATATTCGATACCATTTCTTTAGCCTTGTCAATTAGTTTTTACGGGCAACCCAAGCACAGGTCTGGGCAGCACATTAAAGCGTTCTCTTGCCAGGAGGGTGAGTTAATTACTTTATGATCTGTCCACTCCTGCAGTGTTGTGTTGTGTTTGGGCGGGAAGTACAAGTGTAGCCTCAGCTTGATGATTCGGTTATCGTCAAATGGAGTAATTTGTTGTCCGGGTAGCTTGTGTACATGAGCTAGAGGTGTAAGTACATTCGCTAGAGAAGCTTATTAGTAGTAGTAATAGTATTATTATATTATTATCATTAAAAGTACAAATTAGAAAAAGAACAGGCCATGTAAGAAAGAAGGTAATGGTGCTTTTATACTGGATGTGTGTAGTTTACACAACAGTGAGTTTAGCACAATGGGTTAAGGGCCTTTCTCAAGGGCCCCAAAAGTGGCAGCTTGGCGATACCATGGCATTAGCCCCCAACTGATAGCCAAGCCAGTGCCCTAACCACTGAGCTACAACCTCCCCCAATGTGATCTATTTTCAGCAAATGTATTCTTTTTGCAATAGTTCAATCCACTAGTAAAAGATTGTTGCAGTACAATATTCAAGGGCCAACATATCTGCTAGGTTTTTTTATTTTTTTATTTAATTTTTTTTACGTATGACTGACCATAATCATATGCAGCCTTAGCCAGTTTTTGTTCCTTTGCACACCTATTTACTTAAGTCCATGTGTATACGTGGGAATGGCGAATACACTCCTGCCTGTACATTGCATACATCCTCTGTCACCCTGGTCCCAATTTCCTTACATTAGAAGTAATGTGACGTTGAAGGCGAACAGGATGTATAGAACTCTGATGGAGGAAAAAGACCATGCCTTTAAATGCGATCAGACAACGCATTCCCGGTCATTGTTGCGAACTGAGAACGCGCACCCCTTTACAAGTTCAAATAAAGGAAATGCAAGAATGAATGAACTGTCGGACATTTAAACCATTGCTACCCTTAACTTTAGCCAAGCATTTCCTGCAACACATACATGACACTAAAGGGCTTGCCCTGGTCTGCAAGCTTGGCTTTGTTTAAACAAGCGCTGTGTAATTAACTCCATGCAGAGTTCAACTTTCATTTAACCCTTAGAAACAGAGACGAAACCTAGGCGGGTATGCAGGGGGCACATGTCTCAGACGAAAAGCAGAAACTAAACTTATGCCGGGGCGCCAGGGATGCATGTCTCTAAGAATAAGCATGGACATAACTTACGCTTGGGTTCTGCAAACACACGTCTCTATCACCTTGTTAACAAAAATAGGGGGAGGGTTAAAAGTGTAGTTAATATTAATATATATATACTGAATATATACTTATGTTACAAACTGAGTGGAATGCTTAATATTACGTATTCAAATATCACTATAATATGCGTAAGAAAGTTATTTTTAACAGCCGTAATTCAATCCAAAAAATGACTATATGTGTGGAGCTTCGAATGTTCGGCAGGTACTCCAGCGTCCTACCATCTTCTGAAACCGTGGCAGGACATGGACTATCTATGCCATATTGTCTCTAGCGCGTAGGCTGTATTCCCACCACGCACCCAGTGTTCCGGTGAAAGGCTCCTGCTCTATCACTCCTCTGACCAAGATAAAGCAGGTACTAAGATGAATGAGTGAATGTATTCATTAACAAGAAATGACATATGCAAATAGATCACGAGGCTTCGGATTGTAGATGTCATTATAATGTCCAGTTTATCAATGCATCAGATCATGCTCATTAGTTCTCTTCCCTTTTTCCTCTTAACGGCTCCCTGTGGATGATATAATTGAACTGAAGATGATGTAAAGCATATTTTTATTTTAAGACATCCAAAGCATTTGTCATTCTGGGATTGTGGGTGCTTTTGAAAAAAGCTGGTGTAGGTTTGTACTTCGGGAGCGTATTCCACATAGGATTCCACTTTTTTTTTTGGTCTTTCAAAAACCCCCCAAAAGTTTTACAGGATCCGAACATAGCTCCACCCACTCTTACCCATTATTTGTATCATTCCCTTGCAGTTTCAGACACAAAGAAATGTCTAACGAAACTCTAATCAGTCTAGAAAGTTGTGTTCAGAATTAAAACGGATGAAAAGAAAAGAAACTTCACTTTTTTTACACTCACATCGAAGTGCCTCCGGTGTTCTAAACTTCAATAAATACATTTGTCTTCGCGAGTTGACAGGGATGAGGATTATTTTTTTAATTTGAATAAAAAAAGAAAACCGAAACCCCTAATGCAAATTGTTACGTTAGTTTAGATTTGACAGATGTAATTTTGTAAATATTCGAAAACAGGTATAAGTAAACTGAACCTTATAGTAAACATTTTTACTTTATTTCAAGGACCAAATAGGCACAGCTAGGGATATCATAATTGTGTGTTTTTGAGCAGTGATATGGCAATAATGAGAAAGAAGGCCAAATTGATCGCCACAGCAATGAAACAATTATAAAGTTCGAAATTAGTCAAATGTCTTCAAATAGGCTCAGTATATGTATGTTGTATATTTATTTCATAGCGGTCCAAAGTACAAACCATTACTGCATCTTTATATATTTCAAATTTGATAATGTTCAAAGTATTTTCTAAACAATTTATAATGTCCAAAGAAAACCAGTTACATGAAGATATGGTGTACATGGATTAGTGTAGAAGATCTTGAGTGGCCTGCTATAGATCTCTGAACTCAAACCTATTAAACACATTTGGGATGAATGTGAACGCTGACTGCACCCCAGGCCTCTTCACATCACCTTCATCAGTACCTGACATCACTAACACCCTTGTGGGTGAATGAGCACAAATCTCCAGAAGTACACTCCAAAATCTATTGGAACATTATCTCAAAAGAATGTAGGTTATTATAACAGCAACTCTTCTTTTGTGGCATGTTATTTGTTGAATCTACTATTGTTTATAATGAAGCTGCTAATATTATGGCTAGTGGTTTGGAATTTTCCACATTAGATCCGTTCTTTGGCCACTCTTGCTCTCCCGTGCTTCGGAGCTACAGACGGCCATTTTGGCACGAGGCGGTTTTCAGTAATCAGGTCACGGCCTGTTTGATGAGGAAGACAATGCTCCAGTTCCAGTAACGTTCCCAGCACATTTTACGCCTGTCGGCGCACAAACTGCTAAATCTTGATGTGACAGGATGGTGTGGTGACCTGCATGTGTGTGCGTGTGCTGGTCCACACCCAGGACACAGCCTTTCACCCAGAATTAACACAGTGTGCCCGGATGAATGCCGTACTCATATCAGCTCGCGTTAGCATCCGTGTTAAGCAGCACCAGTCCACGGAGGCATTAGCGAGAATAGAGACCATAAATAATTCAGTTGTCTGATCGGTCCATTTAAAGATACTTAGAACAGATGAGTGGAGAGGTGTTAACTACACACTGGGGGATTTACTGTCTCAATGAGTGAGTGTGTGTGTGTGCGAATGTATTTTAGAATTCATACTCGGATGAGATAGAGATCACCTAATTGTGGTTCTGTTCATCTGAATTGCTACAATAAGTTTGCTGGCCAAAATCTCAGTCCCTTATCAGCTGGCAAGCTCAGTGTTAGTCGACCATTTTTTGGGAAGCTGCTATACTTGAGAGTGGAGCTTTGGCAGTCAAAGGATTCTTAATTGAAAATGTGATTAATGTTGCAACACTGAGACTGGAATGAGATGGTGCTGCTTGCTGTAGTGTCAAAAGTGCAAGAATTGTGTCATGTTTTTGGAGCTTGTGTTTCAGCGTTAGATTTATGGGAATTTCCTCCCAATGTTATTTTCACAGCAAAAAAAAAGTAGTATGAGGTTTGACCTGAGCCTTGTACATGGACCACTGAGTTAGCATTGTTGATTGTTGCTTTGACATCTCAAAATGTTTTTTTTTTTTTTTTGAAAAAAGTACATAAGCTCAAAGCAGGTTTATTAAATCACACTTTAATAATTTGTTTGTACACAATTTATATTGTGGCCAAGGAATATTTGTTTTCCCTGTGATGCACACATCATTTTATTCATTTGAGAAGTCACAACTATTGCAATATCTTTAATGGAATATCTCCTTTTTAAAAATGTATCTACGCAAGATAAAATACCATGAATGCAGTCATACATAGGCAATATTTCTGTATATAAAATTATGGTAAATCAAATAATAAACCAAGACTAATATCTAGACTTATCTAGTAAGAGCAACACTGTTCCAGTTATACCTAAGTAGCTTCCCAACATTTTATTTTGTTAAAATGGCAATATATTTTAAATTCATGTATATTTTATATCAATTTTGGGGTTTTTTTTTTTTTTAAACAAAAAAAAAAAACAAGGTCTGTTTAACTATAAAAAAAAAAGCTTGTCATGTTGCTGCGAAATATTAAGCACAAAGTATAATTTGAAAACAAATGTTTTCAGCTTTACTTTCAAATATTACAAATATCTAGAGACTATAGAAGATATATATATATATATGTATATATCTGACCAAACAGAATTGAGAATTTAAAAGCCTAAATCATAGATACAAGCTTCTATAATATACAGTGCAGAATATAGACATTCCAAATAACAAATGAGTGTTTAATTATCTTCGACACTATCAAGTTAAATTTAATAAATTAAGTCAAATTTTTTAATGTGGTATGCATAATCTAATGATTTTCTTCGAGGGTCTGAGTTCTTTCTTAATGCTTTTTTTTTCTATTAAACCTTTTTCAAGCTTACCTTAATCTTTTTAACATGCTTGTAATCCTGTTTTAGAAATGGGCAGGTTTAATTAAAACAATTTTTCCCTATCAAGCTCATCTCTCTTTTTCTCGCTCCCAGACTTTGAATAAACGAATAACGAGCTGGTTGATATTATTATAGAAGATAATGAATGATATTTTATATATATATATATATATTTGAAGCAACCCATGAAGCAACCCACATTAAATATTGTGAACGATCCATGAGAAAGTGAGTTTCTGTTATTACTTATGTTACACTAACTATGAACAGATGTTCCACCTAAAAGTTAATAAGACAAAATGTGCAGCTTGTCACTGATTAATTCCAGCGTTCTCCATCCTTCTCCAACTTTTTGACACAGTCCTTCTATGAACAATGTGTGACCAATGATATCCAAGAATATATTATGAGAAATTCAAGATGTTTTCGCTTACTTTTCATTTCCGTTATTAGAAAGTCACCTTTAAACCTCAACCTAGACACCTTTTGTGTATTTTTGGTGCAAGATTGTGCTAAAAACATTTTCAAATACACTTTACTTCATTCCTTAACAACTTCTAAATTGTAATTTAGCAGGGCTGATATCTTTGAAATGAAACTGAAAGCTCTGCATGTGGAGTCGTAGTCGTTTAACAAAACCGGCTAATGAGTGTGACCATGGCGCTGGTCGTCTGTATAGAAACCCCAGCTTTAACTGTGTGCCTAAAGCAGCCCATTCATCATCCATCATGACTGCAGCTACAACGGATTTCGTCTTTGAATAATAAATCATGAGTGATGTGGATTCTGGACAGCCCGTCTGGCTTCGGCTAGACCCAGCTAGCTAAAAGAAATGAAGTAAGATGGATGTGCGGGTGCCATGCGACTGAAATCTCTTGTTCTATTTTGTTGCGCACGTTTTGCTAACGCAGATGATTTGGTTAAACTGTTTGCTGCCAGAGAACATTTGGAAAGTTGTGAAGTTTCTGAAAGAAAGAATTGAAGACTCAATTGAGCATCTGTGAACAATTATATCGAGAAGAAAGGGTTAATTACAAATGACGCACTGTTGCAAGGTTGCAGAAGTCTTGGCTCATATTTAGCACTAACCTGAGAGCATAGTTCATTGTTTCTTCACTTGGACTGTGCATGTGTGTGTGAGTGATAGAGAAAGAGAAGGCACAGGGCTGCTACAGGCTTTGTGCCTCAGAGTAAGCTAGTGCAGGCACACTAGCGACACAACATTCTGCCTCCGCTTAGCTGATGTAACTCAGCGGAAATCCGCCCCCCCCCTCCTCCCGCAATTAGCTTATGCCTCTGTGCACCAGGCTCAGCTGTAAAACACACCGCTGTCATTATGCCATGCAAATTTTGGCAGGTCTTTATGACGAAATAACAGAACATGTTTTGCTCAACTCTCATTTGTAACTCATAACTACGAGTCTGCTAAAGAGCTGAGTTTCAAGTTTTTTAAGTCCTGATTGAGGTGTGCTAGTACAGAAGAAGGCATTTATATAGTTGATAGACAACAGCTCTCGTTCAAAAAACCTCTTTATATGTATGCGTGTAGGTTTTGTGTTTGCTGTACGTTTTAGACTTTTTAGAAACACAGCTTTTTGTAGCAAGACTTTCCAAGCTGCCATTGTTTTTTTTTTTTTAGATCTTTTTTTTTTTTTTTTTTTTAAAAATTTTTTTTTTTTTTTTATAGAAAAATTTGAGTTAATGTTAAATGAATGTTGTAATTTTTCAGTGCTTAAAAGTAAATGCATCAGTTGAATTAGAGGCATTTAAATGATTGTTTCCATGAATTTGTAACCTACAGTACCAATGTTTAAAGTCTTCTGTGTCCAATTTTTCCAACTTATACCCAAAGTAGATTCACATTACACTTCTTGGCAGACAAAAATGAAATCCAACATGGCCTTCCATTTTTGTAGGCCATCTACCTCAAGTTTCGATGTGTTGTGCAATCTGGGATGCTTTTCAGCTGGGAGGTATTTTAGCATGCAGAATCTGGATGTTCCTCCCCACTACTATTGTGTATACACTGTAAAGATTATTGTGTGTGTGAAAGTCCCAGGAGATGAAGCACTTTTTGAAATATGTTTGTGTTTAAAATAATATCTCAGAAAGCCAACAAAAAATTCCTACACAATTTTCACCCCTACTTCCTCCAGAAACCTACTGTTTTAGTTTTATTACCTAATAAGTGATTAATAATTCATGATGTCTGGATCACACCAGTAAATGTTCTGCGATTTCATTTTGCAGCATAAAATATATTTATTTGCATGCAAACAGTCTGTCCTGTCAGTCCTGAGTTACGTGACTGTCGATCAGCTGATATAAATCATTATTCTCCTGCAGTTCCAGGAGCTTTGCCTTTTATAGTCTAATGAATCTGATTACATGGATGTGAGGAGGCAGAGGCCGGAGCTGTTATTAGATCAGCATGCGCACAGCACAGCTGCAGGACACATGTTTTTATGTATGTTCTGTATTGCGGGTCTTTTTAAAAGGACCGACTCGTCCCACGTCATTGCTGGACTGATATCCAGAATCACCTTAGTGTTATCAGGGACTCATAAATTAGAGTTTGAGATATAAACTATATGGTGTAAGAATCTGGAAAGAAAATCTGTGGAATCTGTGAAAAAAAAGCTTAAGGGTTCAGTGTGACCTCACTGTTATATTCATTGTGATGAGTGAACAGAAAAGTGTAACTCGCAAACTTGTCAAGTGTAGCCCAGGGCTGACTACTGAAAATAAGGAAATATAGAGAGATTAACAAAGGGAGAGAGATGCGAAGGACTTCGCTAAAAAGCAACCTTGGTAGGAACTGTGCTTAGGGTGGCCATTAGTGTCATCGCACTTTAAACTTTTAGCCTGAAATTTGCTACTACTTGCTAGTTTATTTTTTACTAAAGGATAAATGCCAATCCAGCAACTACAATTTTCTCTGCTAGACTAATGTTATATAAATCATATTATCATAAATCACAAGGCACGTTAGCTTAATCATGCTAGAAAGTTGTTATTAGCGGGCATATTAGTAAAAAGTAATTGAGCTATGTACGTTTACATTTTTTACAAGGATAGAATAACTTTGAGCATTCTGAATTCTTAATCTGCAAACACATAATTATTATTGTCTACAAATTACGAATTTGCATTTGGAGTGACAGGTTGTGGTGGACCACATTTATGGACCTTTTCATGGACCTCTTCGTTGAAAAGGTTGCTTTGTTAGAAAACAATGACTTTACCTTATATAAAGATATAAGATATAAACCTGTTTTTAATTAGAATATGGTGTTTTCAATGTCAATTATTATTTGATATACTTATTGAAAATATTTTGGTTTACTTTTGAAATACTTGAATATACGAATGTACGGAATTACACTATTTTTATATTCCGGCAGCCAAATTTGAAAGTCTACATAACGTTAGTCACTATTCTTTACTTTCGATATACTAGAAGGCTAATTTGATCTAAGTATAATTACATAGTCATATCTATCTATCTATCTATCTATCTATCTATCTATCTATCTATCTATCTATCTA
>MU551700.1:1297219-1299719 GCA_024362625.1 Silurus asotus
TATATATATATATATATATACACACACACACACAACTAGAGTTAGCGTGTGGCTACTCACCCCGTACCGCAAATAAGATTTGTTTTAGGCATGCATTAAAACCCTAAAGAATCCATATAGCTAGCGTTAGCCGACAACCAGGAAGTAGCTAGTGGCTAACACTAGCACTATGGATTCTTTAGTGTTTTATGTCAAGCTTCAAGAATTTCTCTAAAAAGTAGAAAATCCTGACAATTTCCCATAGAGAGGGAGTGAAGGAATGAAGACATTTGTTAAAGTGTGCTGAAATAAGTGTTGAGTAAATCATATCTTTAGAAAATTGTGTATTAAAAGTAAAACACGCACCCACACACACACTTGAATACACATCTGTATTACTCAAATAGGGTCTAACAAACGTAAACTTCAATTTTTCCATTTAATCAATATAATAAAGTGTATTTATTTGATTTTTTCTGTTTAATATTTATTAAAAATTATGAAATATTTTATATTATTTAACCAAGTAGGCATTTGAAAATTAATAAATAAATGAAAATAGTTACTGTTGATGGTCATAAAAAATGCATTTCTTTCCCCCTAACCATACCGAAATTAAACTTTATTCCAGAGGTTCAGCATTAGTACTTTTATTTTACTTTATCTAGGTGACCTTTGACTTAAATATGCACAAATAGGCTTTACCAACTGATATAAAGCTGAAGGGCAGGGCTATTTTGTATACTGTTAGCATGGACATTGTTGAAATTACCTTTTTTGCTCACACAATCCTGAGCAAAATGATCCCTAATGAGTGTAGAAAATTATTGCAATATACCCAAAGTATGTATTGTACAGTTTTGATATAGAATCCTCCACGAAGGATCGATAACGTGTTTAAAATAATCATCGCGAGCTAGTGAATCTGTTTCGTATCACTTTTACACACGCATTAATCTACGATTATAAATTTCACTTACAGAGACGAGGAAAAATGAAACGCTTGCTTGTCACAGACATAGAATTTATCAGCTTCAATTTATTAGTTCTGCATCCGTGGTGAAAACATTTTTTAAACAAATTGTCTCGGTAAGTAGCGTCGACTCAAATGTCAGCCACCGAGCAGAATTATCCATGTGAAATATGAAAACCTTTGTATATAATTAATTGCTGATATTTAATATTAAGCACCTTTATTCAATAACAAGCTAAGCGATTGTAGGTGGTTCTTCAATAATTGATGACCGTGCTTGGGATTGTGTTTGATTAATGTCTTAATCAATCTTTGAGGTAAATAAATAAAATGAATAAATATACTGAATAAATAAAGAGCACATACAGGGTATACGGTATTATCGATAGAAAATGATCCCTCCTTTTTGCCACATTTCTCAAGTCCGTGATGACCTCCTGGTTTGTGTTTTCTGTTCGTTTATTATCCCATAGTGTCTCTGCTACTAAGAAAGGAAGGCTCACTCACAAATCAAGCAGCCTATTAATGGTGAAAGGTGTCAAATTAATTTCAGTCTGAGGACTTTATTCAGTCGAGATGCCGTAATGCGCCGTGACGTGGAATTGAGTCGTTCATTCAGTGCGCTCCATGGCTTTGTGTGAGCTCGCTTCATGTTAGCAACATTTGTGGTGATGAAACGAGAGGGTGAGAAACGTGCACACAAGTACACACACACACACACACACACACACAGACACACACACTCATAATATCACTAAACCTCAGTCATCACACTCTATGCTATTTCATCCACATATCTCTTGCGCTCTGATTTTCTTCTTTTTTTCCCCCACCCACTTGTGTCATGAGTGAGTGTGATGGAAGACCATTGGGAACCAGAAGGCCGATGCAAATCGCATGATTTGACTGAAAGCGAGGACCTGAAACTGTTTACCTTTCGGCTCGAGTTAGCTCTTTGTTAAACAAAATGGCTCTTTGATTGCAACTGGAGGCTGGTGCTGGTTTTGCTACTGCAATGACTGAGCCATCAAAAAATGCCAAAGAGACTCTTAAAGGCTTGTAGGCGCATTCACACATGTTTATTCATGACCCGATTTGCATACTCATTTGCATATTTATATCACTCTGATCTATGGAGCGTATTTGTTTGTATTTTTGAAGGTGTGTGGAAACGTGCAGCACTGGGTCGTCTGCACATCGTGCACACTCAGCTTCCGCCTGTGGTGTGTGCGTGTGTGTGTGTGTGTGTGTGTGTGTGTGTGTGTGTGTGTGTGTGTGAACTTACTAGCACTGCCTGAGACTCTGAAGGAAAAACTGACAGAACTGACAGCATCATACAGTTCAGCAAAGAGGACACACATACCCAAATGCACTTGGATCCAGGCAGGCTTAGCTGTGTCGCTAAATTAAAACTTTTTTCTTTTTCTTTCTTTTTGTTTTTTGTTTCCTTTTAACTATATTTTGTCATAATGAGCTCTGACTTTAGTGCCATTAGCCAGCTTTTATTTCTAACCTGTTCATCCCTTGAAAGTTCTAATTGGCCTCAAG